>CAJVQA010006606.1:0-14716 GCA_910591915.1 Cetraspora pellucida | reverse complement strand
TAATTGAAATATTATAATAATTGAAATATTATAATAATTGAAATATTATAATAATTGAAATATTATAATAATTGAAAATATTATAATAATTGAAAATATTATAATAATTGAAAATATTATAATAATTGAAAATATTATAATAATTGAAAATATTATAATAATTGAAAGAAGCTTACATCAACCATATGAGTCCATTGTAACCATTTATCACATTTTCTTGAATCAAAAATATTTGATTCAGGAATAGTAGGTTTTCTTTCTTCATTAGCAAAGTATAAAAGATAAATATGTAAAGCATGACAATCAAGCATAGGAAACACAACATCATTATTAGGGTCCCAACGAATTACACGTCCTCGTAATTTGGCAGCAATACGTTCTATAATACTATCAAATGGACCTAATCCTAAGCAAAATTAGGAATAACGAGAGATAATATATAAATATTAGAGGAATAACAGGGAATAGCAATGATAATATAAATTTCGAATAAGAGAAATAAAATTTTACCAAAGACTAATAACATTGATATAATTTTAATAGATATAAATATGCAAGCAAGATGTTTTAATGAAGAGTCCATGTCAGCATATAATAGATGAAAGACTTGAGAACAAAATTCAGGAGCACGCATTTCAAGGAGTTTTTTTGAGTTTCTCCCGTCTAAATAAACATCAAATAAATATTATAAATAAATATTAAAAAAATATATATATGCCAATAATATTAATATATTAATAATATATTATTATATATTATATATTAATAAAACATATTAATAACATATTAATAACATGTTAATAGCAAGTTAATAACATGTTAATAGCAATTTAATAACATATTAATAACAAATTAATAGCATATTAATAACAGAATAATAAAAATATTAATAACAAACCATTTTCAGAAACAAGAACCCATAGACAAGTCAAAGCATTCAAGACATTATTTAAAGTAGATTCATTCTGAGATAAATCATTGATAGAATAACTTTCCAAAGCGTGAAGACTAGAATCTATAGCATCAACATTTAATTGAGAACGTTGAAAGAAAATTTTTCTAAAATTACACGTGACAAAACGCCGTTTTCTTGCCGAAACATCATATTCAGACATGAAAACCTGTTCCCATACGATACGATCATGTGATAATTTGTAAAAGATCTTGCATACTAAAGGTAAAGAAGTTACAGCAGTTTTTGGAGGATTAGGAGATTCGGATAAAATAAGTTCATACAAGATTCTCAAAAGTATTTCTGTTGGTAATGAGCATAAATTTAAATCAATAGGAGGATTAAGTATTTCCTCAATAGTAACATCACTTTGAGAATCTAAATAAACATCATTGGTAATTTCTAACAATGAAAATTCAGATTGGTCGTCCAAAATAAGATTTTGACAAGAATCTAAACAAAAAAAAGAAAGAAATTATAGCGAGAGATAGGTCAAAGATTGTTATTAATAGGTAAAACAGATTGATATAAATTTAATAGATATAAATTTAATAGATATATTCAATTACCTTGATCCAGGAAACCCATGTAAATAAAAAATTTTAAAATAGTTTTATAAAAAAAAAATTCATTCACAGCTAAACATTTGATATTTATTTAGATATTTACAAACATTGTTATTTATTGTTGTATTACACAAGCTCGCTACATTGAAAAAAAAGGAAATGAAACAACTTACACTCTCGAAGTGTATAAAGGTTTAAGAGTTGTACAAAACGATTAATTAATATTCACGCATTTTATATATGTGTGATGAATGTGATCCGCATGAACGAGAAAGAATTTGTCCTATGATCAGCCTGTACAACGATACATTTTAGCCTCGTTAAGTGATATTTAAGAAATTAGTACAATTAGTACGCACATATTTACGTACGTACATAAGTATATATGTATGTATGTACTCTTCAAGTTCTTTTAAAATCTATGTTTAATATTACTTAATATTGCACAATGAAGAACCAGATATGTTAGTTCCTTCTCATGCAGGGAACACTTTTCTGAGTGGATAATATTTCCATCCACCGAGCTTTTGATCTATATTATTAGGACTCAAGATAATGTCATGGAGTTGTTCCACATCATTTCGGATTTCGGTTCATACCATACCTCGTGTACGTACTCGTGTAATTGTAATTGTAATTGAGATGATTTTTGAGATATATATCGATATCGATATTAATCTGACATGGGTGTGGAAACATCAGTTTCCAGCTTTACTTTTCATCTTTACTAAATTGCACCTATCTGAGTATGATTTCATATAATTTATTATATAGTTATTATAATTATTTATAATTTTATAAATTATTTTATTATTTTTATTTTCATAAATTTAACTATTTGCAAGCCTTTTTCTTATTAACAAAAATCTTACATATTAACCTTATAACCAACCATTCACCAAATTAAAGATTTAATGATATAATTTGGGATAGTATTTTTTTTTTGTTTTTTTTTTGAATTTCGCTCACCATTATAATTACAAAGAAATTAAAGAAATTATATACTAAATAATTGTATTAATTAATATATATATAGATTATTGAGATGGATGATAGTAAATGTTTTTATAGTCTATGCCGTGTTCCGAGATGATTACCACAATTTGGACAACTATGTGTCACATCTAAAAAAAGCAAACAAGAATATTGATTAATATTGAAAGAGAAAAGGAAATAATTTAATTGTGAATAGAAGGAACACTAACCTTTACAAGAATCTACAACAAAAGGAACCCAGAATAATACCACAGTCAAACTAAATAATCCCATGGCTAATATATATACAAATTTTCCATTTTTATGATGAATCTGAGTAGTAATAAGTTTACTACAACTAGTACATAGAGTTTTCACAGGAAAGTCTGGATATTTTAACGAAGGAAAAGATGAATCAATGCTACGTTTCTTTCGGGTTTGTACTCTTGAAGTGCCAAATACAGTATGTGTTTTGATAGACAATTCGCATCCTTCGTTACTTGATGTACTTAGTAGAGAATCACTCATACTAGGTGAGGAATCAATTTTGATTAAGTTAAAAGATGACGCCATTTATGTTACGTAAGGAAGGAAAATATGATGATTTCTTTTTTTTAAATGATTGATGATGTGTCTAAATAATGTTTAGCTATCGTTTAGCTATTTTTTAATTATTTTTATTATTATTATTTTTTTTTTAAATTTTAAGTTTTAATGTGGATCGATTGGGAAGATTAGGGATATTTATATAAAAAAATTTAAGGAAATTCGGCAGCTTATAGGCCTGCACCACAGTTACAAATTCTTTTTTGTTTCATAAATAAAGAATTTGGAGTAATTTGAAAAAAAATGATGAACACGGCAATAGAACAATTCGCCCAAAGATCAACAAAACAAATTTGTCACACAGAAAGAAAATCAATGTACCTTTCATTTGTTCCACTACTCTGCTTAATTTCGTGGTAACAGTCTGGACCAATTGTAACCAAATACAATTCTATTATTACGTATGCAAGTATGTACGAATACATTGTAAGTTTTATTGTTGATTGTTTTAGCCATCGTTAGCCTTATACGTACTCCGTAGGCTTGTAGAATGTGGCTTGTTTTGAATTAATGCATATCGATATCAGATATCAAATATGTACTTACATGAATACGTATGTGCATGGCTTAGAATTTCTAGAAGCAAATCGAATCAGAAAAAAAAAAGGCATAAAATTATAAAACGCTATAGATATACAAAAAGGGAACCTTTTTCGAAACTTGTAAAAGAATCAAAATAGAGTGCATGATATGCCGTTTAATTAAAACAATTCAAAGTCCATGACCAGACACCAATGAAATCTATAATCTAATTTAACTAATTTAGGGGGTTGGCTGCGATTTGTAGATCACAAACATAACGACTTCCAGCAACAAGGGCCTATTTTTTTTTAATAATAAAATTGATACATGTATTGTTATAAAATCAGAAACGCATGTTAAAGCATTATAATGCTTCTTTTTAGAGACAATCACATGCTTACTCCATCATTATTCAAGCCTTTAGAACCTTTAGAATCTTTAGAACCTTTATATGTTAATATTGGGTACATTCGCCCGATACAGAATTGATACGTACGTAGAATAAAAAAAATAGTAAATCTTTGCTACGTATAGTTTTTGTGGCTGATGTTTAAAAAGATTGATTTATAACGATAACTATTTTTTCTAGAATATCAATCCAATTTTATTATGACGTATAGTTATACGTGATAATAACGATAATTTTAGTAATTCCAGAATTCTTGAGTTCAAAATTACGTACGTACGTACGTATTCAAATATCCATACACATGTATATCTAATTCTAATAACTTCAAACGCGCATTCACGCATTCACGCATTTATCCAGCTCATACTCCGTTGTCAATTGTTTATTTTTACAATGTTAGATATTGACAAACGAAAGGCCCTTCGTTTATATCTCTAAATAAAGCAAGCTAATAAATAATCTTTATAATATTTCCTTGTTTACTAACTTGTTTTGTATGAGGCATGTACCGGTACGTAGCGGTATAGGAGTGTGACATGATACGTACACCGAGCGACTTTTATTACAGAATATCAATCTAATAATAGAATGAATTAATTAATTGGGAATAGAATTACTTAATTAGAATATTTGTAAACCAGTGACTAATCCACGTGTGGCATTAAACAATTTTTTGATAACAATAATATACTTATATGTCTATTGTTTATTTATAAAACTACACAATAGATTAGTAAACTGAAAAACAGTCATTGTTATACAAAATGCATAAATATAGCTATGCGTGCGGACACTTGCGTTTTTGAATACTTGCATTTTTGGTATAATTAATAAAAATGTATAACGTAAATTGTGTTAATTGTATGTTGGTGTAAAATATCACCTAGAATAAGTCAATATTATAAAAACAAATTTTCTTAATAAAGTTAAATTAAATATTTTACCATATTTATTATAATTTGTTACGTATAATTTGTTATAATTTGTTATGATTTGTTGATTTGTTATGCGGTTATTTTGTCCAAATTTTGTTCAAGTTCTGTAATTATTACAATATTATATTACAATACTTATCATACAGTATTATATTTTATATATTACGGGACAATACATTAAAAAAAATCTCATTGAAATACATTAAAAAAAAAAGCTCATTGAAACAGTAAGAAAGAAGTTATCGTTATTACCATATAATCATGAAATACCAAATATCGTCCAGAGTGCGATATCGAAATAACATGTATGTTTATAAACCGGTTAACTAATATTTGGATTGTTTAGGTGACTTCATAGCACATACTTACAGATTATCCATGATTATAAACCGACAAACAAAGAAGCACATGATATACACAAGTAAGGGTGGCAAAACAATTATGATTTAAATTAAGATTAAAAAAATCAAATATCGATATTTTATTTAGCAATAATAATAACTGGATCCATTTTAAAAGTATTGTCAGATTAAAACTTGGATCCGGTTTTATTTTTCCCGATTTAAAACCGGGTTTTGGTATCATACTCTAGATCAGACATGTCATTTGACATCATTGATTTTGAACTCACTAATACTGTAATAATCAAGTTCTTATTAATAGAATATGATCAACTTGGTTAATGAATTGGTTAATGAATATAAAATATTTTAAGAAGCAACATTACCAATGAATCTATCTTAAAAAAATATATCACCTTAATATCAAGTTAATTGATTCTACAGGTACGTACGTACGTACGCATGTAGCTTTTTCCTTCACCCGATTGAAGATTATCGTTATACGGAATTATAAAACATTGCATTTAGACCTCTGCTCATTTCTAGCTGTTAGATATTTAATATAGAAACATGCATGCATAATACTCTTTTAGAAATTATTCCTAAATTAGCTCATCTCTAACAGCAAATTGAATAGAGCCTAGAGATCATTTAGAGATGCGGTAACTAGTTACTGCATAAGCCATAACGATAACAGTTTCTGCTTTTTCTCAAATTGCATTCCATTACGGAAAAGGCTTTCCAGATTTGGTTTACAGTATTTGTAATTTCTAAGTTTGGATATCACTTCTGCATCAAGTCTATGAATGCATAAACCCATCAATAATAATAATACATCCGAAATTCCGTAATGGAATTCCATCAATGACTGGAGTTAAAGTACTCAAGTATTTGGATTCAAATCCTGCTAAAAATGGTATAGGTATAGGTATAGGTCTGTTATTTTAATTGTATACTGTAATTAAATAATGATGCATGCACTATACCATGCACATACCATGCACTATACCATGCACATACCATGCGCTATACCATACACTATACATATGTAGCAATATGGCAAACTGGATGTCTTGTTTTGAAAATACATCACTTCAAAGCCACTTTTCAAAGATTGCTAATGCGTAGATTATCTATTAAAAACTACGAATACGTTTATTCTTAAATTTGTAATTTATTTATATATAAGTAATAGTATTCTTCTAGTAAAATTTAATACAAATATATATATATATATATTAAATATTAAAGGTAAGATTATTGCCTTTAACTTTATTAAAATTTAAGTAAAGTTTTTACAAAAAAAAACAAGTTTTTTTTTAAATTACATATAAAGAATAAAGACTCAAACATATAATTTGTAATTTAAATCTATAAAAATAGTCAAGGTTTATTTAAATTTAATGTAAATAAAAAAATAAATAAAAATATAATATGGTGCAGGACATCTAATTACATCACAAAATAATTGCTTTAAATAAAAGTTTAATAACTTTTTAACTAATAATGATTTTTAAAAAAATCTTTCTATAGTTATATTATCTAAAACCTAAGGAATATATCTATAGAGAGTTTTTTCAAAAAAGTTCTTTTGCTAAAAAGTTATTTTGATTTAAAAATTCTTTAATTTATTAATAATTTTAAAAAATTTAGCATTTTATTTTATCAATAAATATTAAAAAATTCAGCATTTTTTTATGTATTAAATTCAGCACTTTTTTATGTATAGTATTAAATTTAGCACTTTATTTTATTAATATTAAATTATAAACTCAAAATACAAATAATAATTGTGCTCGAGTTATTAAAAATTTAACTTATAATAAAATTAAATAGATTTTAAATTATTTTTATTAAGCATGTTGTTTGGATTTAAGCTAGTTTAAGATTTATTTATAATGCGGTATATTGCAAATTAGTTAAATATTAAAAGTGTTACATAAATTTTATATTTATGTCAAATGTTAAATTCGAAGAGTCATAAGTGAAACCTGTTATCGAGAAATAACTATTTACGAATTATGACAATTAAGATATGCGACATTTTGATCATTTGCATAATTAAATAACAATCAAAAATTTCTTATACTCAGATCACGGTTTTTGGATATTGCCAATCAAAAAATATTTAAACAAATTAGAACAATAGTTTACTACAAAAAAAGAGTTGACTTGTAATTTCTCATGATCATTCATACCACTATATGCATTATGAAGTAATTACAACATATGATATTTTTATAATATCTACCGCTACTAAAATAAGAAAAAAAGCGATAACCATAATGCCTTCTAAAATAGAAAAAAATATAGTGCACCAAAAAGTAAATGGAACCATCCTTTCACATTACATATGATCATACTGGTACATAATCTTTTATTGTACTTTACGCATCTTCAACTCAAATTTTAATCTGACACAATTCAGTTCTAAATATATCCTATTCTTATTCCATGCATAACACAATTTAATAATTTGAATCATAAGATTGGTTTGTGTTTCAAGATCACATATGGATGTATTAATACGATCTTTTGCATTCCCAGTTATGTTACAGTGTCATGGTTCAAGATCAATTTCTTATGGTGCTAATCATGAATCTTATCAATTTAGGTTTTGTATATAAGGAGTTTGATTACTAATCAACACATACTTTTTTATTAAAAGTAATGTTGGGTTTATGAAGGTTACAGTGACAACAATTTGCACTATCTATTCTATACATATATGTACAGTTCTTCTGTTATATGTCATATATATAACAAATTTGGCAGATCTGACCAATTTGGATTCACTCCAGCAATAATATGTATATTGCAGCAATAAGCAAGAATTTACTGATACAGGCTATACAACTTAAAATGTTTAATATATCTGGTAACTTGTTCATATTTATTCGCAATAAAACTATGTATATAAAATACTAATAATAATTGAAAAAGTAGAAATCTTAAAGTATAAAAAAAATACATATATATATGTACTATATAAGAATATTAAAAAATCAATTATTAATATACTCACCTTTATTCAATATTCAGATTTTCTAGTACATTATTTGGTATTCTCCTATGGGATTTATATTTTTTAACAGCAAAAGCAGCCTGCTTTACAGATAATCCTAGTCTATATACACTTATATAATGTAGTGAACACCTTGAATATTTCTGAATTTGAATTAAAGGGACTGAATCAAGAGCAATTAGAACAATATTTTTTAAAGATTTAAAGCTATAATCACAGTTGGCACATGTATAAACTTTTACTGCATCCTAATAACTTTCAATATAATTTAATTCGCAGTGAATTTTGGATAAAAAATAATTTTATAATCTGCCTCTTCAACAATTTCTTCAAGGAGTGATTTTTGGTTAGCAAAATCTGGTTCTAGACTTAAAATTTGTGTAGCACAACAATCACGTTTCTGAAGAGCTCCCTTTTTACAATCTGAGCAGATTTTTTTTAAATTAGGATAAGCTAAACCTCTTTCTTCAAGAACTTGATATATTCCTTTTGGTGTGCCATCAGGATAATTTATTTCCTGTAAAGTACCATCCCGCATATAAGTGTTTCTCATTTGAGGTTATTGACCATCAGATTTGAAATTTATTCATGAAACTACTAAAGCATCATTAGCAAATGCAGCATGATTACTGCTATTATCAAAAGCAAAAACAGCTATGCAACCAGGATGTATTGCTTCAAATATTGGAATTGCCTTGTTTTTTAATTGCTGTGCCATGTCACTAATTGTCCAATAACCATCATGATTATTACCAGGATGAATAATGCAATGGGCTTCAGTAGGAATTTGCTGTTCAAATGAAAAACTATTATATTGTTGCTGGTAAACATTATCTAATCGAAGCTGGCGAATTGTATCGCAAAGAAATTCACTAACCATTATACTACCTCCAGCTGATTTTGAACATAATGGTAGTTTACCAATAGGTGTCCAAAATGCCTTTTGCCCATCATTTGCATAAAATACTGATTCATCATGTGTTACTAGTATATGTAACCTTTCTCTAGCAGGAAGAATTGGATTGATTTGTTGCATTAAGTCATCAGACCAATCTGGCATTAATAACTCATACTGGGCCATACAATCTAAAAAATTACGATGATACTCTACAACATCCGATCGTTTATGACCATCAACATATATATCTTTTTAATATGGCTTGAATTCCCATCCTAAATGGTTTAACCATCTTTGTGCTGTTTTATTACTAATAGTTTTTCCTGTTTCAATTCCGATACTTGGAAATATTTCATTACAAACATAGTCACAAAGTTTATGAATGCTTAATTTAAACTTATGCAAACTTAAATATTTAAGAAGTTTACTTTTAACATCTTTATCAAGTAAAAGTGACTGGATTTTTTGATGTTTTCCTCGTTTTGAAGCTTGAATTGTACTAGTTTTTGTATATTAATTACCCCAAGTTCTTATTAAACATGCAGTTCAAGATCCACAGTTAAGTGAAGTTGAAATTATATTACTTGCTTGCACTCTAATAAGTCCTGATTCTACAAGCCGAAGGTATTGTGCAGTATACTGAA
Source organism: Cetraspora pellucida (assembly GCA_910591915.1). Lineage (NCBI taxonomy): Eukaryota > Fungi > Glomeromycota > Glomeromycetes > Diversisporales > Gigasporaceae > Cetraspora > Cetraspora pellucida. Next base: position 4,843 of record CAJVQA010006606.1, on the reverse strand, counting down.
GCTGAAGATCCTGTATCTCGTTTTTTATTTTTTGTTCTAATTCAGATAATGTGTATTCAGAAGTTTCTTCTTCTGAAGAATCTATAATTTTTATGATTAATTAAATATTAAATAGTCATAACAACAAAAACATAATGAATAATTATAATAGATTAAAATGAAATTTTGTATAGTGTAAAACAGACAAGCCACCAAAAAAATACAAATTTTGGTGCATGTTTTTAGCTTTTTTTTTTAGCATTAGGGATCAGCTTTAGAAGCAGGATTTATAGTAAACAAGTATGAGTTTTAGAAAGTAAATAGAAACTTCAAATTTCATTTTAATCTGATCTTATTATAATTCGCGACAATTATTATCAGCATTTAAATCAAATATTTCAGACTCTTCATTACTTTCACTATTACTATTAACACTAAAATAATTAGTGATTTTTTGAGATCCTTGTGCAGCTAATTTCCAACTTTGCCTTTTATTTCGCATGGTTGATTTTGCATTTCCAATATAAAATCCATTTTGGGAAGTTTTTTTAAATGCATCAGATTTATTGGCAGCATCAAACATTAAATTATGTGTATTTAATTTGGGTTTAAAGAGTTCATCCACCCAATCATTTTCATCACTAGAAGATTGGCTACTTGGAGATTTACTATCTAAAGATTCGATGCCTAAAAGTTCACTGCCTAAAGATTCACATTCTGAAACTTCATCACTAAACAATTCATTATCTATGTAAAATATATTAAAATAAGATTAATTTATACATTATATAAAGCATATTATTGAAATATATAATATTCACTCTCTGCATTTTGTGCTCTTTTATCTCTAGCATCTTTTAAAAATTGAACTCGCTTAGACAGTCTCATTTTTTTAGTTAATATTAGTCAAAATGCAAAACACTTTAAAAATGAATTATTATAGATTATTACGAGAGAATTTTGTTATTGAAGAATTAAATAAAAATAAAACTTGAAAATATTTAATCAAAAAGCAAGTTGGTTTTAATTTGATAAACGCTTCTTTTATACTTTTAATTCTATCTTTACAAAGATTTCATCACATCTAATTTAATCCTTCGAATTATAGGTAATTCATTGTTGTTATTGGAAGCTTTAAGGCTATAAAGCAGGATTATTTCATTCATTTTCCTTTTTCTTTTCTAAAGCACTTGACATTACTAATTTTTTTTCTTTTTTCCTCATGATTTCATGCTTATTAACATAAACACCTTCAGAATCTCGCGTATTTTATATATTACAGTACTTTTTTTTTCACCTTAATTACTTTACTTTTAAGTATATATGTAATCCCATTAACCTATATCTGACAATCACTTCAATTACTTCATAGACAACTTAGTTTGCAGGCAATTAATTTAAAGAAAAGGCTAATTTACAAACAAGTTCATTTCATGTCCATTAACTAAGTTTTTTGTGAAGCGATTGAACTGTACCAGTTTGAGTTATGGGAATCGCATGAACAAGGTTCCAATATTATACAAATCTTGTTTGAGTTTGATCATGGTCTTTTGTGATTGCTCACAGTTTCTTTTTGAAAAAGTCTGTGATATTATTATTCCCCAACATCAATTGTTCATTTTAGTATATATGTATATACCCAATAATTAATATTATTTGGCATTTCGTCTAGTTATTTAAGTGGCATAGAAAGAAAACCTGCCTGAATTCTAAGTTTGAATTGGCACAACAATAACTCATTTATTTTCCTAATTCACAATAATTATGATAATCATATGCCGATCTACTGAATCCAGAAAGTTGGAATCAAATCCAGCTGTATATTAATATTACCAAAATAGATTGCTTTATAGACAACAAAAAGCATTGCACACATGTCATAATATTAATTGGAGGCATCTAGCTAATCATACTAGATATTAAACTTTATTGAATGATTTTTATTGAGAATATGCAATGTACGTCAGTGCAATTAATGTATAAACTGAGACAGGATATACTTCCAGAAATAGCAATTACAATTGCACCAGGTATCGCCATCATCAGCTGAATTCACAATGCGTGGCATCAGCCGGTGGTCTCCCACACTGCATGAAGCAGGCCAGCTTTGACATAAAATTTTTAAGTTGCCACAGAATGGCAGGATTCTATGCGGGTGGGGGAGGTTTGGGTGCGAATTTCTGGTTCATTTGGGTAGATGGTGCCAATTGTCAATCATGCACCCTCTTATATTCAGTCCTGCAACAGAGACTATTCTTAGCAATTCCATAAATAACCTAATTTGGCAACTAATTAAAACTTTAATTATACTTATCTGACTTCATGTGCCCATTCACACGCTTCTTCTTTTCTTTATACTTAATCAGGATTAATGGCTGCATACTGGAATATGACCAGGTTGTTGCCGGTATATCCCTGCTTAGCCATCTTTTCGATCTGTTGATTTTTATCAACCCGAAATTTAACATATTCGGTTCTGGTATATTTTGTTAGTGCACAAGTAGTATGATTATTTATTGATACATGTAGCGTACATCAGTGCAATTGATGTATAAGTGACAAGAGATGTATCCAGAGATAGCAACCAAATTGCACTGGGTATCACTGTCAGTTGAATTCATGACATGTAGCATCAGTCAGTAGTTTCCTGTCTGCACAAAACAGGCCGACTGATATAAGGTTTGAAGATACCATAAAAGGTAAACTTCTGCCTGGAAATGTGGGGATGGGTGTAAATCTCGTTTTTTGACTTTGATGGAATGCTACCTGACTGTGTGACTAATCATTGCATTTTATCCAACAATGAAGTTATCAGTAATTATCTAATAATTTTAAATTGAGCAGCTGATTGAATTATACTTATCTGTTATCTGAAAGCATATGCTATGCTTCTTCATGTGCCACTAGCTTATCTGCCTGCTAAATCGACCCGTTGACTGGTTTGGAAAAGCGATCTGGTCTGCACAACCTAACAGGGGCATATCCCTTCCATCAACTTGAAAAAAAATAACTTTTTAAATTTAGTGCTATTACACATATATAATGTATAATTTATAAAATTAAGAATTATATATTTTTTATAATAATTATCTATAAAATTTAGTACTATTATATATATATGTTATAATAACTTACAAAATTTAGCGCTATTATAATATAAGTTATAATAATTTACAAAATTCAGTGCTATGATGTTCTGCACTATATAAATTTTAAAATTCAGCACTACTATTTATATTTATATATAGATTTCAAATTTCAGTGCTATGATGTGATTAGATGTTCTGCACCATATTTAATTTATTTTTATTTTTTTTATTTTTTTTATTTTTTTTATTATATAATATCAAATAAAAAAATAAGGATACATTTATATATCAATTGGATATAAATGTATAACTAAAATATTATTTCTAAATTATACTATTTTTGTTATATGCTACAACATCTAGTGTAATATTATCTTTTAATTTTCTGTTATTAGTTGAATTAATTGACATAAACTTAACTACAAAGAAGATAAAAAGAACTCTTAAGACTATTTAATTAGTAAAAACAGATATGTATAATAAAGTTTTGAGTAAAAGTTTTAAAAATAAAGAGACTATATTAGTATTAAAAGTGAAAGTAGTATTGTTAGAGTTTGTAAGTTGAGAAGTAGGTAATCTGATATTGTTTTTCTTTTTAATAAAGAATATAATTTCTCATAATAATTTCTATTTATATTGTTTAGTATTACAGGTTTGCCAAATAATAAAGTTGAACTAAGTAAATAATAAGTTAAATAAAGAAATAAGAACATTGTTAATTAGTTTTTTTAAAATAGGTTGAAGTTGATTATATTGGTTAAAGATTATTGTACCTTGAATAAGTAATAGTATTGTATTATATATATTTAGATTAAAAGAAGTATTTTATATAATACGAATTTATATTATTATATTTGGTAAGGTTTCTGTAATGTTTAAAAATTTAAAGCATTTAAGATTTTATTAATAAGAGTGTTTTGTGAATTGTAAGAATAAAGTAAGCATTGGAATAAGTGTTCAATGCTTTTATATTGATTATAATATAAATAATTTAGAATTAGATAAAAAAAGAATAGTGAATATTTAGATTTGATATTGTTGGTAAATTATTGAAAAGTATTTTGTTTTTAATAGAATACAGTTTAAGATTAAAGTTTTAGAAAAATATTTAATTTATTGAATAATTCAAAAATCAATTTTAGTAATATTATTAAAAATTAAAATAAAAAATTAAATTAAATTAAAAGAAAAATTATAAAATAGATTAATAAAAAAATAAAAATTAAAATTGTTTAAAATATAAAATGCAATAAGAAATTCAAATTTGTTTATAAACTTATTAATTTAAATAAAAAAATATTATCTAAAAAAATAGTAGTGTAATAAAAAATAAAAATACTATAAATAAAAAAATAAAATTAGTTAAAATTAAATCAAATAAGATAAAAATTAAAAAAAATTTGCATAAAAGTTATTAGTTTAAAACTGTTAAATAAAAAATATTTTGATATAAAACAAAACCAAAATTATTAAAAATGTTAAAAAAAGTTATACTAAAAACAATATTAAAAAGGTTAAAAAACAAATTATAAATAGTTTAAATAAAGAAACAAATAATCTAATATAAAAAAAAAATGTATTAGTAACAAAAAATAAATAAAAAGAATTAGGGGTATGGCAACCTAGTGAAGTGGTCAGGTTGTCAACTCTCCAAGTGGTAAGTTGGATGTTCAAATTTTATCGATAGTAAAAATTTGGATAATTACCTATGTAATATTCATATTATAACAACTGTTACTAATGATTGGGTTAGGATACCTGTAATGGTAGTCACA
>CAJVQA010006605.1:0-14716 GCA_910591915.1 Cetraspora pellucida | reverse complement strand
TTTTTTCTTATAATATAAAATTAAATATTATTATATTATAATCCTTATTTTTAAATATTATTAAACAAAATTTTATTTAAATATTTTAAAATTTAAAAAATATAGATCATAAGTATATATTTGTTAATTTTCTAGGCAAATTTGTCTAGAAATGATCTACAGTTTAAGGGATACAAGATATTACTATTACAAAATATAACAAGTAATATTTTCTAATCTATATTCTATCATATTTAGAGATTTTAATGTAGACAACAATAATATTATTATATTATCAGAAACTAAATTTTTTAACTAATTAATTAATTGCATAATATAAACATATAACTTAGCAAACCATATTAACAATTTACAAAAGATCTAATATAGTACTTAATATTAAATCAGAATAGCTATATATAGACCTATGATGCTCTTATACTATACTTGTATTGTTATACTATGGAATTTATAGACTCTAAAACTCCTTATTCATAAAGTAAATAAGAGTTTCTCACATAACATCGAACTAAATAGTACTCAAAAGAGACATTGGATTTGGGTAAATACTAAGCATAAGTATATCTTTATTGACTATACTGTGAGACTTGCTTTTTTTATATTACAAATGTATTACTTATATACTTTTTTTCTATATACTAATTACACTAATTATTCTATATATGCTAATTACACTAATTATGCTATAAATGCCAATTATACTAATTACACTAAATATACTATATTCGCTATATCTATTAATTATGCTAATTATACTACATCTACTAATTACACTAATTACTACATCTGCTAATTATGCTCTGTATATGTGCTATATCTAATAATTATTGTATATTAATATTTCATTATGTGATCTAATTTAAATAAAATATCAGTGATCCTATTTTGAATTGTGACAGTATAAATTTAAAATTGACAATTCATTATCTTTAACCAATAGTGATTATATTAAATCCTAATTTTAACATAGATATTTTTATTTGCAACAACCAAAGTCAGACACAAAAACAAAATTAATGATAAATATTTAACTACAAAGTTATATTTAAAAAAGATTAAAATAATTTTTTTACAGATTAAATAAACTTAAACATAATATAACATTAAGTTTCAACTACAATAAACACAACAAAAAGCTAAAAAAAACTTGGTATAAAATACATATTAGTATTATTTATACTGTATTTTAATTATAATTTTAAAACTATTAAACATATTATATATCATATCCAAACTCTTTTTATGCTAAATACTATTATTTACCAATATTCAAAACTTAATTAATCACATCAATAAGTACTTATAACTTAATTATTAAATCATCTCCTAACTATCAATTCAGCTTATCTACTTGAACATATAAAAACCTTTTTTTTTATTTTTTTTATTATCCTAAAGGTTCTTAGACACTTTTAGAATCTGTCACATATCTTAAAGACCAGAGTTATCATTCTGCAAAGATCATTGTATAATGTGTAGCCCCTGCATATTACCAAACTTGTATAATAACACATGCTTCATCAAGTCTGCTATATGACATTCTAGGTTCCTAGCCCTATAGTGTAAGATTTAGTATTCTTTTTGGTATGCAGTTTTCTAATTCCATATGACCTACTAGCCAGATCATTTGTATATTTCAAAGTCCTTAATTTTACTATTATGTATTTTTAAATCAGGCTCTTTCAATATTAGCATTATTTATTAAAAGATTACATCTTATTTAGTTGTTTTCAACTTTGTGACTATGCTAGTAACTGCATTCTTTTTGTGTAAATCTTGTTCTTGCTTTTAAATAGAAATTCTCAGCAGATCTTTTTCTAATCATGGTCCTGGCAGAGTTGTTATCACTCTTTGACCTCAAACTTGTGACCTTGCAATTGAGATCTGAGAGCACTAACCACTGCACTATCAACTTATAGGTCTATAAAAACCTTTTGAAAAACACTTTAAAATACTAAAAATATTAAAAATTACAATATCTTCAAAATTATAATAACTTAGCTACCAACAAACAATATAAATAAGTATCTATTTAATCAATCAAAATAATTAATAGTATATTAAACTAATATATAGATACAGTATATTTTCAAAATATTAAAGCTAATAATAGTAAATCCACTAACTTTACAAAAATTAAACAATATATTAGTGATTACTTTAATATATAGATAATTTATTATTTACTTAATAAAGATGTTTTTAATTATAATTAGAAGACTGTATATCAATCTAATACTAATATTAATACTGAATAATATACTATTATATTTTAGGAAATTATTACAGAAAAAATTATAAACACTATATAATAATTACTTAATAATAAAACTTGTGATTCTACTAAAATTAGTAATAAAATAATTATACACTGTCATGTTTAGAAAACTGCAACTCAGTCATTTATAATTTAAAATCCTATGTAACATATTGTAAATAATCTTTATAAAAAAGAATATTAAATTTGGTTAATAAATAATTAAGACTTTTAGTTATTTTGAGTTAATAAATACAAGTAGAATAAGTTATATAAACAAGAACTTGAATAAATGATAATGTTTATAGAAGTTTACAGGATTTATGCTAGGTATAGTATTAGTATTTTATTATAAATAATATAATTTATTTAGAACTTGTTTTTTTAATTAAGTAAATAAAACATTATTATTTTTGAGAACTATTTTAGTCTTTATTTATATTATATTTCTAACTATGATTTATTTAATTAAATAAATTTTATTTCTATACTTTTTTATTTAATTTAAGTTTTTTAATTTATTTATCTAAACCTTTATACTTATCAAATTACCTTTTATTATTAAATCTTTTTTTTCTATTAAATCTTATTTTCTTGATATATTTAATAAATTACATTAATGCAATTAGTTGTTAAAATATTTATATTAAAAATTGATCACCATATTCATTCTCATATAAGATCTCAACACCTTAATTCCATTATGTTATTAGGTTTAATAATACTTTAGTTCTAATATGCAATCTGCAATTACAGTATTTTTTAACAGATATTTAATTATATAAAATATTTCAAATAATAGAAATTTAGTAGAATATATCTTATCTAAAAAAAAACCAGAATTTGATAGAAATTTTAATAACATATAACCTATTAGTTTAATCAAATATACAAAAAAACTATAGACCAAAATTTTATTATTTATAACAAGTTTTAACTTAACATCAAATTCTTAATCTATATAACTATATATTATTTTCTAACAACTTAACTAACAATCCAATTTACATATTTATTAATTTTCTTAAAGATGCCAAATTTATTAAAAAACATATCTAAATTCTGTCTCAAGATATAAATAAAGCTTATAATTCTGTAAAAATACATTTTTTAACCAGAGCACTACAATGACTCAATATTTTTAACTTATTAGTTAATATAATAACTAATTTTTTACACAATTGATTTAACTAAATTATTACTAATTTTAAACTTATACTCTTATATAAGATAAAAAATAATATAAACTAAGTTGAAACTATAACTTTTCTTCTTTAGTAAATCTACTATAATTCTTTAATAAATATATACACAAGAAATATACTGGTTATACTGCAATAACTAAATAACTCATTCAAATTTGTTCTAGTAAATATCAATCTTTTACTGTCTTTGCATTTGTACTAGCATATATAAATAATACATTATGGCTTGCAAACTTAATAAAACAGCTTTAAGCAATAATTCAAACAGCTGCATCATTTTGTTTTTTTCTCCTTCCTTTGCTATCCTGAATGTTCTTAGACACCTTTAGGATATGTTACATCTCTTTTAAGACCAGAGTTATTCAGCGAAGATTGTTAGATAGCATGTGAACCCCATATTCATTATCATGCTCATGAAGATAGCTTATGCTCTGTTAAGTCTATTATATAATATTCTGAATCTCTGGCTTCATAATGTAGGACCTACTATTTTTTTATTCAGTCTGCAGTTTTCTAATTTTACATGAACATCAGTTAGATTATTCTTTATATCTAATATTCTTTAACTGAGTTTCTTCAATGTTATTATTATTTGTTAACAGATTCACCTTTTCTGATTATTCCTGACTCTGTGGCTATGCCAGTGGACTGTATTCTTATGTATGAATCTTGTTCTTTTCTCCAATGGAAAATTTTTTAAAGATTTTTTAATTATAGCCCTAGTAAAGTTGTTGTTACCCAGTAGAATTTAAACTTGTTATCTTGTGATTGTAATCTGGAAGTACTAACTACTACACTATTGACCTATAGGTCACTGCATTCTTTTATACAATGGGTTATATAAAAATTAATCACAATTTTTTTTTAATTTCAAAACTAAATCTATTATACATATTTGTTTTATAAACTATATTATTCAAATACACTATATAATACTTCTTTTAAATTTCTAAAATGCTAGTTTATAGCTGCTTTACAATATAACCCAAACAAAATTAATACAACAAAAAGTATTTGAACTTAACAACATATTAAAAATTAAAAATATTATAGACAAACAAGTTATATATATTATAAATATTATAATTATTCTTATTTTAGAATATTATATATACAATTTAGTATTATTATATACAATATTAACTATAACTATTATAATACCTTACTATAACCAAATACAAAGCTAAACTACCAATATTTATACCAAATAGTATATTAATAAATTATAATATATTTGATATTAAAAATATATAGAAGTTATAAGTACAACACTATATATTTAAATTTTAGCTTTATATTAATACTTAAATCTAATAGACATTAGTATTTATATCTAATTTCAATAGTTACAAACCAACTTTTAGTTTACAACTAACATTCTATAACATTCTTATTTATATATAGATGAACTGAACAAAAATACAAATATCTATAAAATTATATAATGTTATAGGCTAGAAAAATGCAATAATTCAGTATAATGATATATAGTATAAACAATAATTAGAACCCACAAATCATATATGCACAATTAATTCCCAAAACAGTAAAACATGCATAATTAAGCACCTATACCAAGACACACTAAACAAGGTAAATATGATCAAATTAGAAAGGTATATGACTATAGATACAATGTTTTAGACTAATAGAATGCAGATTAAAAAAGGGTAGATTAGCATAATTATAATAATATAAAATAAAAGTAAACCAATTGAAATAATATACTTATTTGGTCAAGTAAAACTTGCAATTGCACAATTAAAAAGAGGCAGAATAGTAAGAAAATAAAAATATAATCTAAAAATAAATAGAATTTATCATAAAAAACAAAATTGTATTAAAAAACAAAAATTTTAATAAAAAATACTTATTTTTAAGTGTTTCAAGTAGTGGAAGAAAGATCATAGTTATTGTAGTTATTGTATATAAAGTAAAAACATAGTTAGTACTTATTAAATACAATTTAGAATACAAAATAAACAAATAAATAAAGTAATACTTATCTAAATCAAATCTATGCCTCAAGCCTTGTTTTATTATATTAGTATTATTACATAATGTCTTGTCTGTTGGAGTAACAGACTCGCCATTTATCTGTCTTATTTTTGGTGTTGACTGTAAGATTCTTGAACAAGAGATTCATCCATACTCCCTTCTTCTCGATTTAAAAAACTATACAAAGAAAAGAGAAACTGTTAGAAAAGAAACAAAAGTAAGAAAAACAATACAGTGAAGACAAAAGAAAACATAAAACTTATCTAAAAGCTATAGAGTAAAATTCAGTATCCTGTAAGAGGATTTGAAAAAGTACTTTTACTGAAGGATAATATGACTCATTACTATAGTGACACAAAATTTTTAATAAACTGAAACAAAAAAAAATCTTTTTTTTTTTTACTAAAACAAACAAAATTTTTAATTAACTTATCATAAATTATATAATTATTATACAATTAATCAATCATAGACAAATAAATAATTTATTACTCACAAAGTAATAAAAAGTTAAATTAAATCTTTACAAACCTTACAATAGAGATTAACAAACAAACTTCAAATTAACAATAATTTACATCATTTTTTTAATATAAAAGAAAAAATTTTTTTATATATAAATAAAAAAAAATAATAATAAACTTTTAAAAAATTTTTTTTTAAGAAAAAAAAAAAGAAAAAAGCAAAATGAATAACTTACTTAATACTTCAATCAGCAAAGACAACCAAGCCAAATAAAATGAAACTATTACACAAATGAATCAAGACCAAGTCAATATCATCTTAAAAAAAAGTTCTAATGCCTTTCATAATGCAATCTTAGAATCTGTTAATGACATATGATTTGAACAAGAAAATAATTAGGTTAAAGTCAGTTCCTTTTATGAAGACAATGATGAGGATCTCTACATATAAATGAAAGGTTTTGAATGAGCTGCTGATACTAATAATTGGATTACAAAAAGAAAATTTAAATTGCATTTAGATATCTTGCTAAAATGGCTGCAAACTGGTTCTACAATGATAAAAAAAAGATATATTATTTAGATAAAGAGTATGATCAAGAAGGAAGCTTCATTCTTGCATTTTTAAAACACTTTGCAATTCCCAAATAGAAACATTAATAGCAAGTTGAACTGATCTTCTTAATACAAAAAAAAGATGAATATGTATAAATATATGCCTACAAATTTAAGAAATTTGTAAAAAGAATTGTTCTAGAAAAAGACCTGTCTAAAAAATATGTTATTAAAATGTTTATTAGAGATTTGCAAGTGAAAATAGCCTCTTTGTATTAGTAAAAGACCTAGAAACTCTAGATGAAGCAATCTCTGTCTCCAAAAAAATTGAAGCTAAAAGCTATTATAAAAATACAGCTATAGAGAGAAAAAGAAAAGATGATAATAAGTAGAAAGATAATATAAATAAGTTGGCATAACAAATCCAAAACATGCCAACCAATTATGCCAAACTTATAGTTTTGTTAATAATTCAAGCTAAAGCAAATAAGTTATATTCAAGACCACATATAAGAGTAAATATGACAGTTATATATTATTGGTATAGTAAAAAAGGCCACTATATAAGAAAATGTTTAGAAGAAAGAGAAACTCCAGTCTTCTACAAAAGAAGACCAACTAACTTATTCAAGTGTTAAAGCATGAAGTTAAAGCCAATTATGGCAATATTAATAATGATTATAATAATAAAATAGAAAGAAAAATTTTTGTTGCTAATGAAAGTTATTATCTCTAAAGTCGTTGAAATACCAATCATCTTCTGAATTCTGAGTCACAATAGAAAGGCAGTTAAGAAGTAGAAATAATGTTAACAATCAACTAAGAGAATCTAAAAAAATCTATCCTTTAATTGATAATAAAGACTTAATGCAATATAATAACAACATTTTTTTTACTAAGATCTCAGAAAAAAAAGAAGCCTATTGTTAATCAACTCACTTGCTTTATACAATATGACTAGTAATATATTAATTAAACCTGCAAATGTTGTAGTTGAACAAATGCTACAATACTCTACACAATATAGAAACTTAAAAAAAGCTCTTTGAAGACTCTAATTGCAGAAGAGACCAATTACATTAATGAGGATGAAAAAAAACAACTACAGCACAGTATCATGTAAGATTAAAAATAACTCTGTGATTGCAATTTTAGATTTAAGAGCTGCTGCAAGTTTCATTACTAAAAAGTTAATGAATAAACTTAGCTTAAAAATTAAATAAAAGTCTACTATAGTTATAGTAACCAATACAGATGTTAAAACAAAAGCATTAAGAAAAATCAAGAGTACCAAAATTGTGGTTTAAGACATGTTTATCTCTAGCCCACTTCAAGTAATTGATTCAGTTGATAAGACTCTGTTGTAAGTAATGACTAGTTTGAAAGAGATTATGATTATATATATTTTAACAAAAAAAAATAATCTTAAGGTATTTGGAATGAGTTATAAAAGTGCTGATTTCAAATAATAGATCAAAGAAGCTTTATTATCTAAGTAAAAAAACTAAATTAAGGATTTCTACAATAATAAAAATAACTTATTTGACTATTTGATCTATAAGAATTAAGAAGTAAAAAAAACTAAAGCTTACTTTACTAAAGAATTAATGAATGAAAAGGATGCTAAGCTTTATTCCAACTTATGACAAGATGTACAAAGCTCTGCAGCATATCAGTTCTATGTTAAAGAATTAATAATGACCTCTGTAGAACTTGAGATAAATGATCTGAAAGAAAAAGTTAAAAAAATATATGTTAATAAAAAATTAGATACTGAACAACAGGAGAAAACTAAAAAACTATTGGAAAGAGAAAAAGATTTCTTTACACAAACTATCAGTAAACTTGGATGCACCAATTGCACTTATCACATGATCAATATAGGTAACATCACCTTTATCAAGCAAAATCCATATAGGACTGCCCTTAGTATTAAAGATTTTTATTAAAAATAGAATATTCTAGTTAAAAGAGAAAGGGTTAATTTGTGAGTCACAAAGTCTATAGTTCTTTCCAGTTGTCATAGTTCTCAAAAAAGGCAAAAAGCTGTGACTATATATCAATTACTATAAATTAAATATGGTAACAAAAAAAGATGCATATTCTTTACTATACATAGATGATATCTTAGAAGTATTTTCTAAAGCAAGGTGGTTTAGTATATTAGATTTATTAAGTGGTTACTAGAAATTGTCTGTAAAAGTAAATAATAAAGAAAAAATAGTTTTCTTATCTCTTTTGAAATATATAAGTTCAACATCATGCCATTCAGCCTGTTAATGCTTTTGTTAGTTTTTAGAAATTAATAGACAAAATTTTGGCTAACCATATTGAAAAAATTATTGTTGTATATTTGAACAATATAAATATTTATTCAGAAACTTTTCATTTAAGCAATATTAATATTGTCTTTACTAAGCTTAGAAAAGCAGATTTAAAATTAAATTTTGAAAAGTATACTTTCTTTAATCCAAATATCTACTTTCTAGATTACATTGTAGGACAGAATAGAATCAAGCTCAATGAAACAAAAATTGAAAAGGTAAAGAACTTCTTTATCCTAGCAAATTTGCACAAACTTTGTAGTTTTATTGAACTGGCATTGTATTATTGATAATTTATTAAAGGTTTCACTACTATTGCTTGCTTATTATATTATTTATTAAAAAAAGATGTTAAATATAAATGGCAAAAAAGAACAAAACTAAGTATTTGAAACTCTCAAACATCACTTAATTACAGCTTCTATTCTATAATATCCTGACTTCATAAAAACATTATATATTTATACTAATACTTTTGGTTCTGAGCTTGATGAAGTATTTACACAAAAAGATGATAATAAAAAAAAGTTTATAGTTTTATATGTGAGTAGAGGGTTGACACTACTTAAATGAAACTATGCTACTATAGAACTGAAATGTTTGGCAGTACTTTGAGTAATAAAACATTTCTATCATTACTATAGTTTGAATACTTTCATTATAATAACTGACTATAGTGCTCTAAATTGATTAAAGACCTTAAAGCTTACTAGAAGGCATGCAAGATGAATGCTTTATTTGCAACCTTATAACTTTATCATCCAATATCAAAGTGATCAAAAACATAATAACACAGATGCATTATCTTAAATCTAATCTTTTCTAAAAAAAAAATAATATATATAAATAAATAAATAAATAAATAAATAAATAAATAAATAAATAAAAAAATAAATAAATAAATAAAAAAAAAAAAAAAAAAAAGAATAGTAATTCTAGTATAGTAGTTAGGTTGTCATCTTCTAAGTGGCAGGTCTAAAGTTCAAATCCCACTTATGACAAAATTGAAAATTATATTTGCATTATAATAACTGTTTTCTGTTGATCAGTTGGCCTTATGCAACTATAATCCATATACATCAAGTTGAATTCTACCAACATTGGAAGCTTGGGGCATTTATATAAATTGTAACATTATATAAACATAGAGAAATGTATAACCAGTATTGTATAAGACTTTAGTGCAAACCCATAATAAGACTACAGAGTGTAGAGACTAATGAACTAAGAAAACAAAAACCTATTTAGAAATTCCTAAGTAAAGAGGTAGTATAAACTTTTGGCAATACTATTAGACCAGTTGAAGTTTATGAAATATCTTTATAAAACTGAAGGTTAAAACCAAATAACAAATATGTATAAAGGAGCATATAACCAACTAGGCTACTGGACTTACTAAAAAAAAAAGATACAAAAGTATACTATATTAGGCCATCTGGATTGGTAGTCTGACATGAGACTGCTAGTTCCAAGTTGTGGCTAGTAGGAAATAATAGAGAAGATGCTAAGAAGATAGGTACTGGAGTTTTAGTAAACTTTACAAAGGTAGTAATAGTATAATGTAGCAGTTAAACAAATAACTCTTGTAATTGCAAGTGTTAGATAACTATAGTATGTTGTATAAAACTAGCTAAGTATATGTAAAATATAAAGGCTCTAGTAAGTTTTCTGCTAAGAATAAAGTAGTTCTAAGAGTACTAATCAGCATCAAAAACTTAAATGGATGTAGTCTTAAAAATGTTTTCATGATACAAAGAGGATTGCATATACAAAGGATTAAAATAGGCAAGATCTTTAGTTGGCTTGCAGATATAACATCTAGTATAGATTTTATATAGTAATATATAAACAAACTACTTAAATTAGATACCAAAAGTGCATGTATAGCTTGTTGTAACTTTTAATGTAAGGTAGCCCCTGGTGGCATGCTGTGTCCTATATACTTGAATAAAAATTTCACATTTCAAAGATAGAGACTTTAACAAAAAAAAAAAAATTCAATAAAAAAAAAAAAAATTCTTATACTTCCTTATAAATCTAAGATACAGAATCCAGTTCAAATTCCAGTATCTTGACAAACCTGTTAACAAGAGAATATATATAAAATAATAAGTAAATAGCTTAATTATACTAAACAAACAATTAAATAAAGCCCACTCACTATAACCAACTCAAGACATATCTTAAACTCACAAGCTTTTATCTGTACTTGACCTAAAGAGAGCTAAAAATTGCAAAAAAAAGTAAATTTTTTTTATTTAATAATAGCATTCTATACAAAAAGAACAGAAAAAAAAGGACATCTGCTTCATATGATTCAGAAGTACAAGTGGAGTCCATCTTGTTTTTGATACACCAACACTTATTAAGAGGCTATTTTAATAAAGATATAATGTTTAATAAAATCAAGAATGTCTACTTTTGGCCTTATATGTATACTGATATTTGAAATTATAGTCAAAGTTGTAATAGATGCCATTATAAAAAAAAGACTCAAATGCCTTGCCTATTACAACCAATTTCAGTAACTGCACTATTCTATCAAATCATTATCAACTTTGTAGAACCTTTTTCTTAAACATCAAGATTAAAATGTTACATTCTTGTTGTTGTTGATTACATGCCAGAATGGCTTAAGATGATGGCTGTAAAGAAAGCAAATGCTGTGACAGTTGCAGATTTCTTGTACAATGAAATTACATGTCAACATGACTGTCCTGAGTATATACTATTTAATTATAATACTTATTTTAATAATAATGTTATTAAGAAGTTCATAAATAAATTTGCAGCCAAGTACAAGTTATTAACATCCTACTAACTACAAACTAATAACTTGGTAGAATAATTTAATCTTACTTTGTGTAAAGTTATAGCTAAACTTGTTAAAAATATGCCAAATTAGGATTTACTTATTTTCTCCATCCTGTTTACTTACTATACAATAAGAATTTCTTCACAAAAATGGCACTGTTATACTATAGCCAAGAAGCTTAACAGCCTATCTATCCAAGTATAAAAAAGAATTATTGAAAGGACTATTCTTCAGCAAACCTATAAACTGATAGAGCACCTCCTTCAAATAAGAAGTATTGCATCAGATAACATCTAACAGGCTCAAGAATGTCAAAAGCAATATTATAATACTTATCAGAAATTAGTACTTAAATTTGATATTAGTGACAAGGTGTTGATGTATAAGGTCTTAATGGAATATTTCTGAAGTAGTAAATTCAAACTGGAATAGTTAGGCCTATATTATGTGCATAATTGATTCCAAACAAGTCTACAAGCTGTGAATGATCACTAGAAAAGTGCTGCCTACCTCTATTAATATAAAGATCCTAGAATATTATTATAGTAATTAAATAAAAACAAAAAAAATTAAAATAAAATAAAATCAAAAAAAAAATCAAAAATCAAAAATCAAAATAAAATTAAAAATTAATAATAATAACTAACAACAAATACATACTATAATTTGCTATGCCAAGTATAGAAGAGAAAAAGAACTCAAATGACAAGACAAAAGGAAAGTTATTAGCAATCAAGAAATTCTGACTCAAATGGCAAGAAGACTCAAGAAAATATAACACTTTTTTCTTTATATACATAAGAAGAGCCATCATTACAATAATTAAGTAATAAAACAACTGCCAGACTTCTAATGTATAATACATATAAGATAATCATTAAAAAAATATTACAGCCTAGAAAAATGAATAATTTATTTATAATAATACATAGTACAAACAATAATCAGAACCTACAGATTGTATATGCATAATTAATCTTCAAAACAGTAAAGTATGCATAATTGAGCTCCTTATATCAAGACATACTAGGCAAGGTGAATATAACTAAGTAAGAAAGTCATTTGACCATGGATGCAATGTTTCAAAGTAGCAGAACCCAATTAGAATAAGATACTTACTCAGTTAAGTAAAACTTGTAATTGCACAATTAAAAAAAGGCAAAATAGTAGAAAAATAGAAATAAGATCTAAAAATAAATAAAATTTATTTGTAAAGGCAAATTGTATAAAAAGACAAAAATTTTAATAAAGAAATACTTATTTTTGAATGTTTCAAATAGTGGAAAAAGACATAGTTCTTGAAATTATAGTGTATAGAGTAAAGACATAATTAGTACTTATTAAATACAAGTTAGAGTATAAAATAAACAAATAAATAATGTAATGCTTAACTAAATCAAATCTATGCCTCAAGCTTGTTTTATCATATTAGTATTATTGTTTAGTAGAGTAACAGACTTGCTGTTTATCTATTACAATAGCTATTTAATAAGCTTAAATAATATTGCAAACTAATTTTAATATTTTTAGACTCAATATATTTCAACATTTATATACATCTATTAAACAATTTTTATTACTTATAAACTCTATATAGAATTCAAAAAGCAACTATGTACTAAATAAATAATGTATCTTGGACAATTAATATTATACAACAACTCTATACTACTTGACTGAATGTTTATATTTCTATAATTATAATTTATATCTAAAGGTTATAAACTATTATAGTTTATTACCTTTAAAAATACAATTATTATTAATTATCAATCTAGATTAATAAATTCTCAATTGCAATTACCTTATACTAACTCTATATTATTTACTACTAAACACTACAACATATATCAAAATCTTAGATAATTGGTTATAAATATAATAACAACATTGTTATTAGCAAAATAAAAAAATATAACTAAATAAAAAATACAATATCTATAATATATTAGTTAATTAACTTTGATACTTTATATACTAAATTATATTCTTTAATCAATTATGCTTGCAAACAATATAAAAGATATTATTTTAACTCTAACTATTGTAATAATTCTTATAGTTAAGTTTATGAGATAAGGCAAATGCAACAAATTGTTATTTAAAAATTGATTATGTTGCATAATATTTATTAAAGATAATAGAGGCAGTTTTTCAATTTGACACAAGGTTGAAATGATTATTGAGGAGCAATACAAAATAAGAATCTTTAAAGAGTATTAATATATTTTATAGGTAAAAAGAGCTTTATTAATTTTTTATTATTTGTAAAGATAATATAACTATAAAACTATATTATTATATCATGCTAAGCAGTTTAGAACTATTCTATTAAAAGAAAATTTCATCTTTTTTATAATAAATTAATTGCAAAAAGAGCATATACAAAACTACAACTTTTCTTATTATTATTATTTTCTAATCTTTTTTGTTCTAATCTTTAATCTCTTCTATACAACTTTTTATTACTTTAACATTTCTCATAGTTTTCATAAAACTGATAAGAAATGTTTTAGTTTTACTATTCTAGATCTGAAATTCATTATATTGTCTACAATTACACTCATTTTGACATCATCTCACACCTACCCAAGTAGAATAAGTGAAGTAAATTTTAATTCAAAACATGAATAAGTTGGTTTAAAGCATTCTTTCTTTAATTAGAAGGGATAATAGAGTCTGCATAAAGGCTTGTGTACTGTTATATAGCTTTTTTGAAGCCAAATATATATGTTTTAAATAGACTATTATGGGCACTACCAATTAGATAAATATGTTACAATAATGTCTATTTTGTAGGTTTTATAGAATATCAGTTTTACCTTTGATACTATATATAAAACAAATGTATATTTGATATTTATACCAACCTTACAACTAATTTCTTTAAAAAAAGTAAATTTTAACTTTTTCAAAATCTTAAATCTTTATACAAATTTACTAGATTTACTATACTTATTGCACTTTAAAATTTTATAATAATATTCTTACAATCTAATATTACAATATATTTTTTTTTTATTTTTTTTTAAATATTAAGGTGAGTACTTGTGACTCAGGATTTTATTGATAGTACATTCAGCTAATGGTTGCATTAC
>CAJVQA010006604.1:0-14718 GCA_910591915.1 Cetraspora pellucida | reverse complement strand
CAGAAACGCTTTTGGCTTGCATGTTAAATATACAAAGGAGTCCCTGGGAAAACAAAAAGTTGACCTTTGTAAAAACCATTCTAAACTAGAAGCCTTTTTTTTTCTTTCTAACAAATTTCTGCTCGTCATTTGTAAAAAATTCGGTACGAGTGGTCGTCAGGAAGAGTTGTCATGTTGTCATACCTCTTTTTTGTTTGTGTATCTTGTAATTGTTTCATAGATTTCCTGTTTTTTGTATTTTTTTTCATAAATATCATCAGTACTATTGTTTTTATGTTTGCAACCTTTACATTTTTCTAATATTGTTTTTTGTCTTTCTGGTTGGTAAATTGTCTTCCAGTATTCAACTTGTACTGATTTAGATGTTTTAGCTACTATTCTTCTTACTAATACTTCTTCTTCCTTATGAGATAGTGTATTGTTCATAACTATCTATTTTTTCATCTTACATCATCTAATAATTCTTCTACTTGTGCTTTAATTCTTCCTTTATTTGGAGCTGTAGTTCTAAATTCTGACTTTACTATTCTGCAGTTTGGCTCTTTTATCATTTTCATTTCTAGAGTTTTGAACCATTTCACTGATCTACCTTTGGCATTACCTCTTTTTAGGAAACTTAATTTCTGCCATGTAATTATTTTGTTTCCTTTTTTGTTTATTAATTGATGCATGAACATAATATCTAACTCTTTTAGTCTATGTGTGACAATTGGTATAAAGTTTTTTTTTAAAATTTTATATATTCTTGTGCTTTTGTTATTAAAATTTGGGTTTTTATAATTAAAGTTCAAAACTAATTGTAGTTCTTTTGCTCTTAGCATTGTTAAATATGCTAAATTGTTTTTCTATAGTTTTGTACTTGTTTCTGAAATATTTTCTTGATACATGTTTTTAGATGCTCCTATTAAATGAAAACTATCTTCTATTCTTATGTTGGTTACTGCTTCTTCTAGACCTGCTGTATTAAATTGATTATGCAAACTAGTAATTTGCTTAAGCAATAACTAGTTCTATAGTGAGTTAAGGTTACTCAAGTTTCTGTAATACATCATGCTATTTCTTACAGATTATATGATTTTTATTTTTTTTTTTGCCAGGCTAATTATTAGTGTATGTATGTTGATTAATGTGTTTTTTAATAATTTTATTGTTTGTAGCATGTAAGTTAACTTAGGTATGATGCACATGTTCTTAATATATGATATTTGGTTGATCATTAGCTTTTTTAGGTTTAGACCTCTTACAAATGTTCATACTATTTCTTTAGCTCTTGACTTTATCATTGACTCTTTAAGTTTGCAATTTAGCCAAATCTCTAGAAATTATATAATTGTATTTTTATTCTCTTTTTGGATCCACTCTTTGCCAAAAAAGATTGTTCTATTTTTCTTTTTTTCTTTGGTGTTTATTATAATAAGTTTGGTTTTTTTTCTATTAATTTGTATATCATTTAAGTTAAAGAAATCTTCTGCTATTTCAATAATTTTTTCCATTTGTTTTTTACTTGATGCAACCTATGTTGTATTATCTGCATATTTTACTACAGCTTATCTTTACTTTTTAGCTTTTTGCATCATAGTCTCTATACTATTCTTATATGAAGTGCACAATGTATAGCCTAAACTTGGGTCACTTTGGATTATTTCTAATAATATGTTATAAAATATTCTCCAAAATTATTTTACCTTGTTTGATATTATCTTTAATCTCAAAGACTTTTGTTGTTTCTAAGTCTGTAATAATTTTTGATTGTCAATTTTCAAACAAATTTAAAATGAAGATACTTGCTGTTTTTGGTATTTTGAGTCTTTTAACTGCCAAGTCTAATGCCACTAATGATACTGAATCAAAGCCCTTTTTCATATCTTGAAACACTAGCCAAAGTTCTTTTTTGTTATCTTTTTGCATCTTCCATTATTGCATTAATAATGTGTACTGGCTCTTCTGTTGATCTGCCTGGCAGTTCTGCAAAGTTTGGTCCTTTTAATATATATTTTTTACAAAATATTTGTGTTAATCTTTTAGTAAATATTTTGGTTATGCATTTTGCAAAGTTTCTAGCAATGCTATTGGTCTTACATTGCTTAAATTATATTACCAATCTAAGTCTTTTGGTATTGGATAAAGTTGTGACATCTTCTATTTTTTGGGAATTAATTCTGTTTTAATACATATTTTTGCCAGCTTTCTAAAGATTTTTTGGGTCTGATTGCTAACTATCTTGATTAGCATATAGGTAATTCCTGACACACCTGGGGCTGTATTATTTTTAAGTTCTAATAACATTTCTAGCCATTTTTCTTCTGTAATATCCTGATTTAGGTATTCATATCAGATTTTATCAATTTTCTCTTTTGGCTGATATATTTTCTTTCATCTGTTTCTAATCTTATGGCTTTGAAAGTTCTGTATTCTGAATTGTTACTAGAAATGCCTTTTGGTCTTTTCAAGCACCTCTTGTAGATTTGTTATCAGCTTTCTATTTACATTCTCTAGCTTGACAAGTCTGTCTATTCTTATTTTATTTAATAGTTTGTTCAATAGATTCATTAATATTCTTTCTACCAGCTATATATATTAGAGATTATTTCTTCTGTCCATATTTTTGTAATTTTTTTTATGCTGGTTTTGTGTTGCTCATTTATATATTTTATTATAATATTAAAGTCTTCTATATTTTTGAAAATCAAACCTAATTTGACATTTTTCTTCCCTAAGCTAATCCATCTTTCTAGCTGTGATAATGCTTTAGTTAGCTCAGATTTCTTTACTTTCTTGTTTTTTTTGTTTTTGGTAGTATTTAGAACTTTCTTTTTTTGGTAATGTCTTCCTTGCTACTTCTAATATACTTCTGCTTATAATTTCTCATATTTTATTTAAATCTTCTTTAGACTTTTCTGTATATTCCAAACTACTTTTTTTCATTCTTTGTGCTAGGTTTTTATTTTTAAGCATCCTGTCTAACTCTTCTCTATATTTTTCCTAATTCTCTTTTGCTGCTTTTTTGTATAAAAAAATTGTTTGATATTGTTCTAACTTCTTGAGTTTTGACACTTTGTGACATGCAGTTATGTGATTTAATTCCAATCTTGTGACTGCTGCACCATGATCACTATTTGTTCAGTTGGACATATCTTGAATCTCTGCATCGATGAGTCCATTTGCAAGCTCTTCTGTTATCCAAATTTGGTCAATTCTTGTACTGAATGCTTTATTTATTCATAAAAATTTTTCACTTTCTGGATTTTCTATTCTAAAAGAATCTTTGAAATTTTGATCAATTAGCCATTTTATATTAGTTCTTTTTTAAAAGAGCTGTATTTTAGTATGCTAGATCTATCTAGCTCTGGGTCAATAATGCAGTTTAAATCACCTACAATTACTATTTGTATCATGTAAGTTCTTTTAATATATCTTTTTATAATTGCCCTTTGGATTTTTCTCTGTTCTTTTTTGTTGTTAGGTGGCATATATATCATTATAACCATAAGTTCTAGTTGTTTGAATATGAAGTTTGCTACTATCATATATTTATTAACTCTATTTATTTGTCCAAGATGTCTTTTCTAACTTTTTTTTACTAATATTCCGACCTCTGAGCCTTTTTTTTTTGTTGCATTTGAATTTGACCAAAAACTTCTATATTTGTCCAGATCTTTTTTTTTGCTAATATTTGTTTCTGCCAAACCTAGTATATCAATCTTATTGTCCAAAACCCATTCATATATTAATTTCATTTTATGACTATTACTTTTCATTTTATTGATATTATAGTATATAATGTTTAGTTCTAAATTGCTTTTTCTAATCAAATCTATTAGTAATGCTTTTTTGTATATTAATTCTTGGTCAGAAAGAACTTTTTTATCATTTTCTATTATTTTTGAAGCATTTATTCTTTCTATACCCTGGTTCTTTAATTCAACTAAGATGCTTTTTAGGAGTTAAAGGCAGAATTTACCTGCCTTTTGTTCAAACTGTTAAGTTTTTTTAATATTTCTTGCAATATGTTTTGATACTCTTTAATTCATTGTATAATTGATGTTTCTTCTTTTTGCTCTGTACTGTTTCTTGTTTCATCTTATTGTTTACCTTTTTTTTTTATTTATTTCAGATTTAATCATCTTTGGTTTCTTGTTACTAAAATTATAGATGTCTTGATAAAAACTTTGTCTTCTTTCTTGTTTTTTATTATGATACACTTCTGTATTTTCTTGATCTGATTTACTCAACTCTATTTCTTCTTTTTTTAATGCTTATTTTTCTTCATATCAAGACAACTTGTTATAATAATAAAAAGCATTTTTTTCCTTCACTTTTTGACAATCTTTTTCAGATTCAAAGTATGCAAAGGCTATACTTCTTTTGTTACTATTACTATTGTTTGGTATGAATAATATCTTAACTTCTAAAGGTCTTAGTTGTCTTAATAAAGTTGATTCTAATGCTGATTTTGAAATATTTCATAATACTGCCTTGTGTTTTCTTCTTTTTTCAAGTATTTCTGAATTGAATCTTCCTAGTATAATTCTACATATTGATCCTTTTTCAAAATGCACTGACTAGCTTGATGCTAGTAGATTTATTCTTTGCTGATTCCATCCTGTGATTTGAACTAATGCAGCTTTTGTCTTTTTTAGAGTTCTCTATTCAAGTATTTTTATTTTTTTATAAAAACTTAAACAACATATTACTCTTCTATATTTTGTATCTTTTGGTAAGTCCCAAATTGTTAACATTACTGTTAGATTTTTTTTTTTTCTTGGGTTGTTCATTTTGTTTTTGTTTTTGCTTTAGCATCTTCTTTTGTTCTAAGATTTTGGATCTGTTTTTATTAGACCATATAGAGTCACTTATATCTTTAGATACCCATCTTGATACATGGATGTCTTTATGGAATCTGCTTTCTGGTTTCTTTCTTTCTTCTACTAATGTACTCTTCTTTGTTCTATTGTTATGTCTTAGAAGCATTAATTTTTTTGACTCCTCTGTCCCTAGATTGTGTATACCACATTCTGTTATTAACAGTGTTACTTTATTTTCAATATTTGCTTCATCTGAATTCTCAAGTATTTCTTTTTCTGTTTTATTTAATAAAACCTCTCTTGTTTGTTAGCTCTGTCATCTCTTTTTTTATTTACTATTTCTGTTTTTTCTTCTAAGTGCCTTCATTCAAGACTGGTTTCTTGAACTATTAACTGTATTACTAGTGCTTCTAACTCTATTTTGTCTTTATTTTGCTAAAGTTCACTTTTTACTGTCTTGTTGCTTGATTTTTTTTCCTTTTTCTTATTAAAGCTATCAATTTTCTTTTCTGCTATTATTTTCTTTTTTTTTACACAAGTCTCTTGACCTACTAGTTGTAACTTTGGTAATTCAAACTCCATTTTTGTCTCTATATTTTGTACTTCTTCTTTACTATCATATATCACATCTTGCATGCTGTTTTTATTTTCTTTTCTCTTTTGGTTAATTAAGACCCTTTTCTCCATTGTTGTAATCTTTTTCTTGACAATATTTCTATACACTTCTCTATGTTTGTATACTAAGACTCTTATAATATATACTTGTACTAGATCACTTGCACCTAAGAAGTTTGCTATATTTATATCTATTTTTGCAATATGTTCTTTTTGTTTGTTTAAGCAGGCATGCTTTTCTGATATTGTTCTTTGGTTTAGATTATACAAATTTTTAATTTATACTATTACTGTTTGTTATTAGTTGTTTGTTTAACTTAAATCTACCTTTGTTCTAGAACTTTCTAAACTAATTACTAATTTAATAACTATATATGCTTTTGTTTGTGGTGCCTTATTTAGTAATCATATTCTGTATTGGTTGAGTGTTTAAACACATGTTGCTTTGTTTATCTATTTGTTTACTCTAATTATATGATTGTTTACTGTGTAATTTGTTTACATATCAATCAATCAGCTTTTTAGGATCACAACTAGTTTTTAATTTTTCTGAAAATTTTCTAAAAATTTTTGAAAAACCTTTTGATATTTTTGATAAGCAGCTTCTCTAAGAAGTTGTTCTAATAAACTTATGCTGTTTCTGAGTTTTCTTTCTTTTTTTTTAGTAGTAAAAATCTGTTTCTTAAAGTAGTTTTTGAGTAAACTTTGATGTATTCTTTTTTTCTTTTGTAAAATTGAGATTAGCAGAAAAAAGAATAATAATTCATCTTTTATTTTTATATACTTAAGCTTTTTAAATAATAGTTTATTTTATAAGTACTATATAGAATTCAAATTAAAGCCTATAATAGCTAATTAAATATTATTATGTTATTTTTTTCAAATTATTTTTTGTAAATTTTATAATATATTTAAAATTATTATCTTATTAAAAGATAATTTTATTTTTATTTAAAAAATATTATTTAATGGTTCTTAAAAAGTCTTTTTCTAAGACTTGACAATACAAATTACTATTTATATTTTAATAAATATAGCAGAGGTTGCTAATATACTTAAAATAAAACATTTTTATATTATAATCTTATCATTTTAAAAATTATTTTAAAATAAATTTAATAGTTTTTAAATGATTCATTAGGTTATTTCTAATAATATTCTTTTTTATCAAATTTAAAAATTATGAACTTTGTCTTATCTAATCATAATATATTATCTTTTATTTTTTAAAATCAGTATTTTTTAACAAACATTAAAAACTTTTTTTGATTTTCTTGAGCAGATATAACTTCTTATGCTTAATCTAGATATGCAACTCATTTTTATACAATGTTTTTCTTATTGTATTTACATTATCAAAAAATTTTTTTAGTTTATAGTATTTTTTAACAGTAGTATATTTTTGTGATGCAATATAATACAACACAGTTCATTCATAATGATCAAACAAAAATCTACAGCATTCAACTTCTCTTCAGTTTCTTAAGATACATGTTTCTTCTATATAATGCTTGAGTTTTATAATGATTAATTGAACAGCATTTTCATAGATGATGACTTCTCAGGTTAAGTATACTTCTTAAAATAGAGCATAAATTTAAACATGTTTTTCTAATAACAACTAAATTATATAATCTATAATTTTTTACAAAAAGCAAGAAGGTTACAAAGTACAGATTTTAAATACAGCAAAAGAAGTTGTTTTAAAACATGAAAAGGCTGTGCACTATAGTCCAATGTTTGTTCATCACAACAGTCAAAAAAAGACATTGTGATTTTTCTAGATTTTTTTTCATAGTGTCTGAATTTTTGAAATAAAAAAAATCCTTTATATACATAGAAACTTTGAGATATAACAAATCTAAATCATGAATTTCGTAATAAGTGACATTTAGGTCACGAGATATCAGCATTTTAAGTTTTACTTTCAGGTGATGCATTCTTTTTGGAAACCACTGTAAATTTATTAAAAAGTTTAACATGCCAGAGCATTTGAACAAAATGTACAATGCTGATTATAAATACATAATGTATTACGGTACGCAAATACCTAACTCTTCCCGTCTCCGATAAAAAACTGACTATTCAATATAAGAATTTTCAGCCAAATTAATTCATCGGCTTGATCGTTCTTAAATTCAATGACCTAAACTATACCACAATATCATAAGGGGGTGGACTTAAATTTCATACGCTAACAATATTTGTGTGAATTATTTTAATCACAATAGTAAAGAATCATGTTTTTTAATTAATTGATTCGCGATATCTTCACTCTTCCGGAATTTCCACGTTATCTATTGGAGTGCTGATGATTTTCATTTTTGATTATGCTTTCGTGAACTCCTGTATTTTAATGGGCTTTGATGTGTACTTATTATAATTTTGGTGTTGTTGCACGGTACTTGGTAGTATTTCATCCATATTATCAGCTTCTAAGGATCGCTTATCAGCTTCTAAGAATTGCTTTTTAATTATGTTTTTGTTGCTTTCATGCTCAAATTCGTCGATCCAAGTAGTAATTAACGCATTAAGGTATGTAGCAGTAGGTCTTTCTTTTGGATCTGAGCTCATACATTTCATAACTAATTCAGCGTAACATTCTGGAGTCCCAGGTGCGAATTCTGGTCGTAATCCCCTACAAATCCTTATTGCTAGCTTAGTGTTAAATTCGTAACCATCGAAAACTTTTTCTCCTGTTAATATTTCGCACATGATTATACCCAATGAATAGATATCTGATGTTTGTGTAAATGATTGACCTGATAAAACCTCTAGTGCAACATAAGGTAAAATTCCAATAATTTCATTGTCATTTTTAGCAGGCGATGTAAGACCCAAATCCGTAATATATGCATTATCTAAATCGTCTTGTAAGATATTACCACTATGCAAATCTTTATGAATATATCCTTATGAATGTATAGCTTCAAGATCAGATATTATGCAACTTAATAAATTTAATTTTTTTCCCCATTTCATTCTTGATATTTCACTAAGATTATTACGTAAAGAACCCTTTCTTGCATATTTCAAAATAAGAATGTAATTTCCTGAATCATCTCTCTATAGCCCGTAGCATCTTAAGAACGATGGATTTTTGTACCCAATCTCACAAAATACTTTCAACTTTAAAAAAGAAATATTAATATATAATCTAAACATTAAACAAAACTTGATAAATTTACCTCATCAAAAAAACTCTGATCATGAATTGTTTTAAATGCGAATGAATAATTAAGGTTGGAATCCTTATAATAAATTCTGCAATCAGCACTATAAACGGTTGCAAATCCACCTTTTCCAATCTCTTTAATATTGTTAAATTTATCATATGGGATCCACAATAATTGATACTTCTCATCATTAAATATTTTTTTAACATTATCATCTGCACCAGAATAAGAGAATTTTTCTATTTCTGTTTGAATTTAAGAAAATTAAGTTAATAATATTAAATATAGACAGAAATGAAAAGAATCACATCCAAGATTATTACCTTGAAACTTGCTTCTTTCCTTAATTTTAAATTATTAATATTATTTAATTTTTTTTTATAAGAATTAAGAAAAATGCTTACATTTTAAACCAATATTCAGATTCCTTTAGGTCCTTTTTTGTTCCGATTCCGTTTCGATAACAATAACCAACGAGACACATTCCTTCAGCGTAACCCATTTTAGCTGATTTCAGATACATTTCAAAAGCTTTTTTCAAATTATTTCAACTCCGTATCCATATCGATAACAATATCCAAGATTATATGTTCCCAACATATTTTCCATATTAGCAGCTTTCTGATAATATTCGAATGCTTTGTTTTCATCCATTTCAACTCCAATTCCATTTCTACAAAAATAACAAAGTTTAAACATTCCATTAACGTGACACCATCTTTGCAAATTTTTGAATATAATTGAAAGCTTTGTTTTCATCCTTTTCAACCCCAGTTCCTTGTTTATAACAACATCCAACATTATATGTTCCAAGAGCATTTCCCATCTCTGCAGATTTTTGATAATAAATGAATGCTTTATGTTCACCCTTTTCAACTCCAATTCCATTTTGATAACAATATCCAAGATTATATGTTCCATCAGTGTCCCCCATCTCTGCAGATTTTTGATAATAAATAAATCCCTTATGTTCATCCTTTTCAACTCCAATTCCATTTCGATAACAATATCCAACATTACATGTTCCACTAGCGTCTCCCATCTCTGCAGATTTTTGATAATAAATAAATGCCTTATGTTCATCCTTTTCAACTCCAATTCCATTTTGATAACAATATCCAACAGTATATGTTCCCATAGCATTTCCCATGTTTGCAGATTTTTGATAATAAACAAATGCCTTATGTTTGTCCTTTTCAACTCCAATTCCATAAAGATAACAATATCCAACATTATATGTTCCATCAGCGTGCCCCACCTCTGCAGATTTTTGATAGTATTCGAAGGCTTTAAGCAAGTCCTTTTCAACTCCATTACCGTACCAGTATTGCTCACCCTTGGAATAAAGTTCTGCGGCAGTCATGGTCAAAAAATGAGATGAAAAGATATATTTTACTTTACGTTAAAAATTAATATAGCTTAGTTAATTATATGCATGTGAATGTTGAACAATTTTCCATAAAAACAATTTTATTTCTTTATTAGAAATCCACATGTGAACACTTCACAATTGCTGATCTTACGATAATTAAATTTATAGAAAAATTATCGTGATTGCTTTTTATTAACAAAACATTTTACAACTTTAAAAATATCATGATTTGAGAACTTAAGAAAAAAATTTAATTTGGATGATACTATATAATAAAACTGTCATTTAAACGGCCTCTATTTACAATGCAATACTGACAATTATTAATAAAGAATGACCAGATAACTAATATTAATATGTAATATAACGAAAAAAAATCTAGGTTATAAGTTCGAATAATTGCTAAACACTTCGATGTTAGCAGATCATCAATAAATCGAGTTCTTAAACAATTTTAAGTTATGGATATGTTGAAAGACTTCAGCCACTTGTGAGAAAACCAGTCGGGTCCGTATTATTTCACCGACCAACAGCTCATTTAACCGACATCACACCAGGCTACAATTTACTAAAAATATATACCAGTAAATAATAAAATGCCAATCCTAACCCTATGTGATGTCGGTCAAATAAGCTGTCGGTTAAATGATTGTCGGCGAAGTAAACGGCACCGAAACCAGTCGACTAAACCTGAATGATATATATGTTACATCTAAAGTAGCAATTTATCTAAAGTAACGCCTGGCTAAGATTAAGCTCTGAAATTAGATTTTCATGCATGCATTAAGTTATAATTTTAGCCAGGGCGCTACTTTAGAGATACGAAGTGGCTACTTTAGATAAATCGCTACTTCAGATGCAACATATATAAAATCTCTTAAGACTTTTGAAAAGAAGTCTGACTGATATTTTTATGAGTTACAATCTGAGATAGAACTTGAAAACAGAGATTGTTAAGTTTAATATGGGTACACAAAAAAGCTTAACATAAATTTATTTAAATGTATAATACGCATACGTACGCAAATTGAAGTGTGTAAGCTAACTACATTATCATTATCAATATATAAAGAAAAAAGCCCATAGATTATCTTTCGCTATTATTAGCTGCAACGTCTAAGAATCGCAAAATTTTCGTGTAACGGTGTTAAACTTTCTGAGGATGTTAAAAGTCGGTCCGGTCCGACTCGATTCCAAAAGTCGAGTCTTTATCAAAGTTCGGTTCCAAGTTAGACTTGGAATTTACTCGCATTTAATGAACATTTAAATAACCAAAAAAAAAAGTGTATTCGTGCATATTTTGCATGCGCATACTTTTTTTTAATGCTATATTTAATATATAAGTTGCACATGAAATGCAAGTCGAGACCCAAGTCTGACTTAGGACCAAACTTTAATAAAGACTTGACTTTTTTGGAGTCGACTCAAAAACCTGACTCGGATTGGACTTACGTACAGTACCTTCAGAAAGCATATCACGGTTACACAAAAAAGCTTAACATAAATTTTCTAAATATGTAAATTTATTGCTTAGCAAATTAATAATACGTACGTACGTAAAATAATGATACGTATACAAATTCAGTAATCTATATACTAATTCAGCAATATGTTACTAATATAGAAATTAATAAAATGTAATACATAAATATGTAATAGTACAGTAATTACAATACATATATCGAATGATAACGCATCAGTATTTGCAACCATATCCTTCATTAGCAATCACTTCAGCAATACGACTTGGCATACTGTTGGTTAAATTCATGAAAATCGATGCAGTTAATCTTTTCCATTCTTCTGAAAGTGCTAACTTCAATGGTTCATATGTTCTTAGTGGTGGTCTTCGTTGTTGCACTCTATCTTTAGTATTTCCATACATCCTCGATTGGATTTATGTCCGGAGATTGTGCTGGCAACGAAAGTCATTGGATATTTCAACTCTCATCCATTCTCGTGTATATCTTGATTTATGGATAGGTGCATTATCTTCTTGAAAGATTACATCACCTTTAAGATTTGCAATCAATTCATAATTTGATTAACTTATACAATTTGCATGAATTACATAACTTACGTATCTGGTATGTATGTACGTACGTACGTATACTTTTCGCATAAGCTTCTTTGTGTAACCGTGATATACTTTCTGAAGGTACTGTACATAGCGATAGCTTTAGACCATCTCCATAATAAACGTTACATTGATCATGCCGAAATCAATAATTTATCGAATCAGCTGAATAATTATTCGGTTAATTTTTCATAAGGTGTCCCAGGAATAATGATAACAGCTGTAACGCGAAGATTTTGTCAATTAAAAAAAATACACATATATATATATATTATATCCAGTCGACTCCGAATATACCGAACTTTTTTTCACCGTCAATTCGCTATAGAAAGAGTTGAGACTGTATAAAGGTTTCTTATTAATACAAAGCTCTTTTTCAATCAAATAAAACAATATTTATAATATTATACAATGTTACAGACTTGTGCTTTCGACATTCTAGAAAAATTTTTTTTTTGGTTTGCTAATTTTTTTTTTTTTGACAAATTATGTCAAATGAATTATAAGTTTTTAACCTAAATAGCGCAAAACAATTAGTGTTTCTATTTCTTAAATTATGTGGTTTTTAATTTCTTGTTTATTATTTTTTTTACTTCATTGAAATTATTGTAATTGCAATATCTCATCTCTTTAAAAAATGTCTTGACCCTTTAACTGGATAAGTTCTGAACAGGTGTATCGCGTTGATGAAAGACAATGAACTCACAACAAGCATCTATTTTAATATTAATATTCTCATTTATCACGCTTTTCAAGTGATTTTAGGTTCTAATTTATCGTAGCTCTCAATACTTATTGACCGGTATAAGTATTCGTTAAAGTGGGGTAAGTAGATTCAATATATCCAATAGTTCATTAGGTTCTAATTTATATTGTAGCTTTAGCTTGCAAAATAGCGAAGTAATGGTTTACAATATTAAAATACGAGTTTGTAATGAACTTCACAAAAGGAAAAGCCTATTACATAAGTAGAATTTTAATTTTTGCATAATGTAAAATGTAACAAATACGTAATTTCTTTAGCGTTATAGTTCGATTATACTATAATTCCGATCTAATTATCCGGACCTAACCTAGTACAAATTTTCTAGGTGCTTTATAAAAAGTTTTTTTTATTTAGCGTTGTTTCAAGAAAAATTTCAGTTAAAGTTTATCATGTGATTAAATACGATTTATCATTGTGCAATGTTAATGTAAATTTTGAAACTCCAACATAATATTTTCGTCCAACAAGTAATAATTTTAAATATACCAACTTAATAAATATCTTCAATCAATAACGCTTTTCTGCATTTAAAATTTTGCAGTCTATATGAAAATCATGACTTCATATAGATACCCATGATATTTTAAATATATCTAAATATAAAGTTATTTTTTAACAGATAATCTAGAAAACCAATATGTAAAACTACCAAAAAGTTTAAAAGCAGCTAATCCAATTGTTGCCCATAAAATAATTTCAAGATATACTAATAGATATTTAATAGTATACTTCATATAATAATAATAATTAAAATCAAAAACGCTCCAAAATATTAAAGTTGTATATAAAGCATTGCTTGCAACCCACAATATTATAATCCATGTTGAAAATAGTTTCAAAGAATAATCTTGAATTTTATACTTAAATTCATTTTTACTACTTTGAATTATTTCATTCCAGGCCTCATTGTATGCATTATTAATAGCAGTTTCACAAGGCAATAAAACTTCAGCGATATTTTTTTCAAAAGTATTTAAAAAGGAATTAATCTCTTCACCAGTTTCAACTAAATTATTTGTGTTCAAATTAGAACTTTATAAAAATAGATTAAATAAATTAGTATATCATAATTAAAAACAAATAAAATAAATTTTAATAAAGATCACCTGTTAATATTGTAAAAAGTATAAATATTTAACTCATTCCAATAAAATGGCAAAAATAAAATATATTGTATAAACCAAACGAAACAGACAAACGTATGCCATGGATTTGATGCTATTAAGCTCATACCAAAATATAAACCATATATAGAAATTAGAATTAAAAAACTATATTTAAAAAAATCACTAAAAAAGTCAATCACATTAATTGTAAACCAAAAAATATTGAGTAACAAATAAATCCTGAGAACAATAGAGAACAACAATGGAATAATATCACACCATTTAGTACTATTAAATGACACAAATTATTAGTTTAAATATACAAAATATAAAATCAATAATGTAATATTTAAACAATGAACCTACATTTGAGATTTTTTAACTAAAGCAAAAATTAGATGCAGTATAGTAATTGTGATATAAATCCAAAAGAAAATATAACCAGTTTCTGGATTCAGATAATTAGGTACATTAAGGAAAAACTCTGTGCGTTTTAACATAAATATCAAAAATAAAAAAAACGAACAGAAAACACCCTAAAAAAATGGCAAATTAACAATAAATAAATGGAACAGATAAATAGAATAGGTAAATAGAGTATACATTTACCAAAGCAAACCATGAAAAAAGGAAATGGAAAGTTTGATATATAATTTCAATTTGTAATCCAATTTTACCTAAAGTTGAATGTCCGCTTTTCCATATATAATAAAAATGTGTAATAGCATAAAAGCTAGTATACAAATATTCATTTAATCTACAAACATTTTGCTGAATCATTTCAGGCAAATTTTCAGGTAT
>CAJVQA010006603.1:0-14718 GCA_910591915.1 Cetraspora pellucida | reverse complement strand
ATAATATAATAATAATAATATAATAATAATAATAATAACTAATAATAAAATAATAATAAATCGTTCTATAACAATATATTTTAAATTTTGAAAACTTTTCTTTAGAACTATCCACTCATTGCAATATCTGTACAATATGTTATGCACATATTTATGCACTAGGGATTACACAAAATTGCTTTCAAAAATAGTATAAAATTCTTAACCAAGTTAATTGGCAAGCCACCTGACTATACATCAACAACAACCAAAAAATCTCAAACTTTTCATATATTTTTTAGTCTTCTATATTTAAATCCTTTAGAATTAAAATTCTACTAGATGATTTTTCTACTTCATATATTCTATACAAATGAAATTACTCATACTTACCTATTTGTTATTAATGTTATCAAATCAGTTTTCACCTTTACTAGACAACTTGTCTATCTAATTAATTGCTATACAGCCTTATAGACATTTCATTACAATATACTTTAAATACTAAAACACTTGATATTATTTTAAATACTATAATTAATTTATATAAACAAATTAAGTTGTCAAGTAGTATGACTATTCACAGTATACCAGACTTACTTTCAGTTTTCTCAACTTTAATACCAAATAAACTTATAGACATTATTGCAAGTCTGTTATCTAAAAAGTAGTTACAACACTTGTTATCAAGTTCTTATTTCATCTTAACTAACAAATCTATCATAAAATCTGAATTCTATACTGTATTTTAAGATCTACAGCTCAACTTCCTAAATATGATACACTTCCAAATGCTGCTTTACTTCTATTACATTCTTTTTTACTTAATTCTATTAGTTCAAAAATAAACTCCTGATATATTTAATAGATTAAATATTAAACTAATCTTTTATATATAATTACTAACAATCAAATCTAAGTGAGTCTTGACCACTCTAGTTAGTTTAGGTTATAGATAAATTAGTCTAAACTTCTATTCTTTCTATAATATTTTAAAAGCAAAATTGTACTTTATGTAAAATCTTAATTAAATATTTAATAAAGATAGAGACATGACCTCATCATTAATATTAAAAAAAAATTTTTTATATATTATATTATTTTAAAAAAATACACTTGTATATATAATAAAGTTTACTTAGATAGATTAAAATTTCTTTAAGTAGTACAAAAATAAAAAATTTGATTAGTTAATTTATATAAACTTATTAGTTAATTTTATTGTATAATTTTATATTCTAATTTTTAAAAATTCATATTTTAATAAATTTTTAATTTTTTTAATAATTTTACTATTATTAAAATCAGAAAGACCTACTCTACAATTTTTATTTAATAATTAAAATTAGGTTATTTAATATATTATTTCATAAAATTAAATATAAAAAAAATTTACTATTAAGTTTATATATACAATGAAATATCATATTATTATAGATACTTTTTAAAAATTTATATTAAACTAAATAAACAAGATATCAAGTCCAAAATTATATAAAAATTTGTCTAAATCTAAGATTTTTAAATAAAAAAATCTATAAAATTCTATAGTAGTAGTTGTTGCAATAGTTAATATTATACAAAATTATATAATGTTACACTTGTATAAAAATAGTAATTATACAAATTTGGTTAGATTAAGTTTTTATAAAATAACTTAATTTTTTATTAAGTAAACTAAATTTGATTATTAAGTAAATTTGTTCAATATAATAAATTATATATAATTTTAAATTTTTAAAAACTTTTAAAAAATTTTAAACTAAATATTATTATTAAATATAAAAACTAAATTATTAAATTTAAAATTAACAAATTACCAAATATAGCAATTTTTACTATTTTTAATAATTTTATGAATATTTTTTTAAAAAATTTAAAAATTTTAAAATGTGTATTTTTTTATACTAAATAAATTTTACTTAATAATTAAGCTTAATTTACTTAATAAAAAATTAAGTTGAATATGTACTAAAAATTAAAATTGATATTTATATTAAACCTCTATTAAAAACTAGATTTTAATACAAATGAATAAAATCCTAAAATTTTTTAAACTTAATTATTTCAAAAAGTACTGCATAGAATTTTATATATTTTTTTATTTGAAAACTTTAGATTTGAATAATATTTTATATAATTTTTAGCTCTATATTTTGTTTGTTTAGGTCAATATAAATTTTCAAAAAGTGTTCACAATAATATAGCACTCTACTGTAATTTTAAAATACTGCCCCTACCCTTAATGACACACAATTACTAAGTAAAATTTTGAAAACACTAAAAATAAGTTTTGCTGAACCAAGCTATAGAATGGAATTTGCATTTTAATATAAAAAAAAACTTACCAATTAATTTAAAAACTGTTCAATCACCCAAATAAAACATGTAATAAAATAGAGTTAAGAAAAAAAAATTCTCTCACAGATAATTGAAAAAATGACTCTATAACTTTATAACCGTAACAAACAAGAGCCGATATATAATAAAACCTTTAGCAGAAAAAAAATTTATAATCCGTGCATCTAAAAAAGTGCGACCCCAATTTTATATATAAAAACATATTATTTAATTAATCATTCGACACTTAAAAATCTGCCATAATAGACTACTACATATAATTTTGATTTACATAATGCACAGCACACCCCAACGTTACGGCTTAAGCCGTAACTAGCTAAAGTCTATGTCGTAACTAGTTACGGCATTCACTTGGGACAATTCGCCTGCACTTCTAGTTTGGATGTATCAAAAATATATGTTTTGTACCACGAAGGCGAAAGCTATGGACACAACACTGGCCTGAGTTAGGGTTAGAATTAACGTTAAGAGAAGTACATTTTAGTAATGCCGGTCATTGTTGTCCTATAAGCACATACCACGAACCTATTCGTACCACAAATGTGAACCATCCCGAATATTACCAAAACCACCCCGTACCACAACCGGATCACTTTTCTTATACGTAGGATGAATAAATTGCATCAACTGTTTCTCAGGTAATAGAAAATTATTACCAATCAAAGTTATTTGTAATTTATTGCTGATTGAAAGTATTTTTATTTTGCCTATTCAATATTTTATGCTCGTGGAAGCTTTTATATCATCAACTATTTTCGGATTGGCACAAAATTTGATTTGATACCTTTAAGCCGTGAGCAGATTCTTATTTCAACAAGATTAAATGCCTACACATAAATTCAAGAACGGTTAGTTATGTGAATGTAGTTTGTAAATGTTTCTGCAAAAGCTTTTTTTCGTGCGATTTAATTGTTTAAGAACATCTTTGTTTTTTTTTCTAAATCATTACAACTGTTGCATCTGTGAATAAACGAAACAACCGTTTATTATTGCTTGTGATAAACATAGGAATATTATCAACCTCACAGTTTCGGATGTGATTGCATTTGGTATTTTTGTTAACTAATCAATCATATCACAAATATTAGAAGGTAAAGAAAATTTTTAATTGCTATATTACTATATATAAAGTCTAGTTACGCTTAAACTCCATATGCAAATAGTCTCCGTGGTTATGCATGATTCATCTTTTAAAGCAAGTATGGCAAATAACGGTAATTGATAAAAATGGCAGGTCGATAGCGAAAATTTGGATGTTACATCTGATCTCGATCATAATTTGAGATAAGTCATGTGAGCGTGAAATTTTTCTACGATTG
The DNA here is from genome assembly GCA_910591915.1 of Cetraspora pellucida. Taxonomy (NCBI): domain Eukaryota; kingdom Fungi; phylum Glomeromycota; class Glomeromycetes; order Diversisporales; family Gigasporaceae; genus Cetraspora; species Cetraspora pellucida. Next base: position 11,059 of record CAJVQA010006603.1, on the reverse strand, counting down.
TTGGAAATGAACGCCATAAGCCTACCTTATCTTATTACAGCAATAAATAAGTACACAGAGGTACGTATTTTGACAATGAGATACCTTATACGAGAGTATCGATTCTACTTTTTTATTCAATAAACAATTACATTCATTTAGAACATAGTTTCAAAAACGTATTACTACCCTTTATATTAATTAATCTGGACTCACATGAACTGTGAATTACAATACATATAAATAAATTGTAGTTTATTTTAAAACTACAGTTTTACAATAAACTATAGTTTATTTATTATAGCTAATAGTTTATAGTTCACATCTCTACTCTACTCCCAAGTTCACATTTAATGCTACCACATGTTTATAGTTATATGTAAGATGTAATCAGGTACGTCATATTAATCAAAGTATAGGAAATCTTATTGTTCTTCGGGTTCCCCGATGGCTAATTTCGTCAAATAGTCTTGCAAGTACAATAGCAAACCATTAGACCTTGTTACAATAAAAACATTCAGTTGATTAGTTAAAATTACTATGTTAAGATCAATAAACTTGTAGTACCAAGGAAAATTTTACTATCTTGAGCATTTATTAAATGAAAACGTATTGTTTTTCGAAAAAAAAATTCGAAGTGATGCGTAAGTTCTATTCTAAGAATTAAAAAATTTCCGGTTAGAATTATGATAATTACATAAATGTACAAAACATTGTAACGAAGCTGATTATTTACTTTTATAATCCTTGATTATGGTTTATACTATAAATGGTATTTATACATATTATAATAATTTATTATTATATGTCTATATTAATACGTAAAGTTTGATTGTCGATTTTAAATTTTAGAAATACGTATATGCATGTACGTATGTCAAAACCGGTTTTAATCGTGAAACCGATTTTTAATCTGAAAAACAAAACCGGGTTTAAATTTAATATCGATAACGATAACGATATCGATATTGTTTTCTTAATTTCAAAATTTTTTTTTAAAGCATACTGATACGGTTGTTAAAATTGATGATATTTAAATTATTTATATTGTAGAATTTAGAGAATTTCTAACTATATCTAATATATACATGTAGTAACTAAAAATTTTGTTTTATGAAACCATTCTTGAGGTTTTAATAAATTCTTGCAAAATTCTAGTATAGTAAAAAACTAGGCCATATTCGAACATTAAGTCCTAATTTATGAATTTTTTGTCTTTAGAAATTATACCTGCACACACTCTATGTAAACCAAGAAATTATCTATTTTTAACATATCGATCAAATTGCATTATTTCTAGATAATTTGGGACAGATTTTTACTGCACAATACGTAATTAACTCGCATTTTTTATCTAAAGAAAAATTGCTTGAGTTTTTTTATTAACTTTTGAGTAAAAATTACGACCATTAATGTTACACCCTTTGATTTTAATTCTTAGAATAATAGAACATTGTGCATTTATATCAGAACTTTATTCGAGATTAGCTTTGGACGTTTTTAGTAAAGTTTACTCGGGTCCGACTTTTTGTGCATTGGGGAACATAATTTTTCGACCATTATAATATCTTGAAATATGCTAATTTTCTGTCAAGTCAAATTATCATTCAAACATTTAAGTATTCATTGCTTTGTATGAAGTGTAGAATAAGTTACGATAGGTATATATTTTATGTAGGATTGTTTGCAATTTTCTTGAATATTCTATGCTTAATGTAAAAAGTTACATTAACGAATAATCGATTACTGGATTATGTTAAGAATTTCACAGTTCACATGAATGATTTGAATAATTGTAACAATTGTCAATAGAAGTGTAACGTAGTACTTGATTTGTAATGCGTATAAATTATACATCAATAATAAAGTACAAAGGCAATCAATCCTTTTTCTCGACTAATCTCTGTTGCGGCGTAGTTCATTGCAATACTATGTATGTATAAATTAATAAAGATTTTATGTTACAGGGCCTAATTATTCTTATCCACATTACAAATTTCTGCCTAATCCTAACACAAACTTTTAAATTCGTTTTAATCCAACTTTCTGTTAATTAAAGAGAAATTTTTTATTTATAACTTTATAATGGTCCCTCAATTAAACGAAGATTGTCTTTCTCATATATTCAACTATCTCAACCAAACTGCTGACGATGTTGCTATATTATATCCTTGTGCTTTAGTCAATAGAACTTGGTGCAAGGCGTCGATGCCAATATTATGGAGTAATCCTTGGGCGATCAAAAGTTGTTCAGATTTAGCAAGGCGTCATGAATTACTTATTAACGCTTACATTTCTAATTTACCTCAACAGTCTAAAGAATCTTTAGCAAAAGTTCAGATAAATATTAAGGCTGCTCAACGAACTTCCGCTTTTGATTATGCTAGTTTTTTGAAACATTTGAAATTATGTTCTTTTGGCAATTCCGTTAAATTCTGGATTGATTGTTCTCTTAAAAATGGTATCATTAATCAAGACTCTCAACAAATGATTCATTATCTTATTGTTGAACATGTAACAAAGCTTTTACTCACAAGATCAACAAGTTTGCGTAGCTTAGATCTGAGATATTGTGATGATGAAATGCTTGATTGTCTTGAAATTCTGGCTAGTGTTCTTGAAAACACCAACGAAGGTCTTGATTGTCTTATATACCTTAAAGATTTTAAGTATAATGGAAGTAATCAAGTAATGCCCAGAATATTTGCTTCTCTTACATCAAAATGTCAAAATATAAAGCAATTGGGTATTTATGGTTATCGACCAACTGATAATTTTATTAATTTTATCGATATTCAAAAAAATTTAAGTGATGCAACGATATCTTATGAACAACTTGACTCTTTCTCTGATTGGACAACTAAATCAATAACTCGATTATCTGTAGAAAATATATGTTTCCCTCTTGACTTTCTAGTGAACTTTGCAAATTTGGAGGAATTATATTTACGATCATTTGATCATGTTTTTTCCAGAGAGGGTTGGGAACCATTAGCTCGTTTACCCCTTAAACGTCTAAAAACTTTTTACTTTCAAACTCATTTATGTCAGCCTCTCGAATTTTTAGATTTATTTGCCGAGTTTGTGGGAAATACTTCTGGTGAACTTCGACATATTACCTTTTTAACTGGCTTATTAAATTTGGTACTTCTTGATACAAGACAATTCATTACTTCGATTGCTACAAATTGTCCAAATCTTGAGGTCTTTGAAGGACCAATGATGGAAAATGACGTTGATCAATTAGGTTTATTACTTGACAAGTGTACTAAATTGAGATCTTTACATATATATTTAATGGGTATATCTGATTATCGTCCAACTTTTGATTTCTTGTTGACACGATTGTCAACTAGTTTAACACCCAATTTGGAACTTTTGAAAATTAATGGTAAATGTTTAGTATACGAAGAAACTGTAAATTTATTTTTTAATAGAAGGAGGAATTCTGGAAAAAAGATCAGTTTTCATTGGGATCAATTTGTGGAATGTGTTGGTAACGTTAAAGAAGTTTGTAGGACTTATCAAGAGTTGGGTGTCGTTAAATATTATGGTTATATTTCGAATTTGCATAGTAAATAATTACTTGCAAAGAACCTTGAATTTATAATAGTTAATGCTAATTGAATAGATGTGAATTGTGATTAATTTTTTATATTACAATAATATGTAATTGAGATTGTGAAGAACAAAAGTGACGCTAAATAAAACATTCCTAGAGAAATCGCTCTATGGCTAGTGTAATTTATAATTTAAATTCTTGTTTACATTACATATCAGTGGGTCATTCTGACATTTTTCATTGTTTATGGTTTATTTTATCCATACATTATTAATAAGGACTTATTCAATGCGTAATCTCATTTCTTGCTTCCTTTTAATTCTATGTATTATTTTAAAATTTTACTATATTCGTGATTATTGAATTTATCGTTAGAAAAAAGCCTTTATCATATCTGCGTCAAGGATCAAAGGTTTGGTAAAGATTGCTGTTGTCATTAACGTTAAATCTACAATCGACTAATGTTCGGGTTCAAACGATAAGTTGTATTTGGGGTTATCTCGGTTTTATATATCAACCGGTTCCAATATCAAAAATTTTTTCAAAACTAACATAAATTGGGCAAAAAGTTTCAAGATATATTTCAAGACATTACTATACCGAGAATTTTACTTCGTTTGCATAAACCCTAGTAGAGGGGTATTATTTTTTACTACCTCGCAAACTTGCAAGAATAAATTAATTCGTGTAATTAAATAAAAAAGAAAGTTAAAAAGTAATCCTATGCTTCTCACAACAGTATCTTTCAAATATTCACGCGCTGACTGTTTAATTCAATTGACTAATCGATTACTTTCTCATTTTTATCTGTACCTTTACCGGACCCGGTCACGCCACGGAGCGTCCGGTTATTTGGAAGATCTAACGGTCGTGTCACATGTGCGACAAATAGACATCAGTCATCGATTGGCTGAATCAGATCACGAAATCTGGAAATGATAACGAACGATTAACAATCTGTTTACAATAACCATTACGATAATGAAATTATTATTAGTCATAGCTTAATAGTCATAGCTTTCACAATTGTATAAATAGCAGTAGTTTTTACCTTCCTTTACTTAGAATTTTTATACTTTTTGAATTCTTACAAATAATATCCTTTCTCTAACTTTAGTAAATTTAATACCTTTATAAAAAAAAGTAAAAAATAGTTAATGAAGATATTAAAAATAGCAGAAGAATTTTTTAATATAAATGAAATAGAGATAAATGGATCCAAATTAAAGCTGTTAATAATAAATATAAAAGTAAAAAAAGAGAAAAGAGAAATGATTTTTGGAGAAAACAAGATAACAAAAGAAGCAAAGAACAAGATAGTTTGTTTACTAGAAATATGATTAAACAACAGAATAAGTGAAGTATTAGTAAAAAAGAAAGCTAAAGGAATAATCAGTCAAACAATAAGAGATTTTAGATACAAAAAGATGACAATAAGTCAGATTGTATATATAATCAATATAATAATAATACCAAAATTAAGTTATATGTTACAATTAATAAAAATACCAAAAAGAAGTATAAGTGAAGTACATCAACCAATAATAAGTTTAGTAAAACAAAAGAGCAACCTACAAAGAACATTAGAAAACTATGTAATAGAATATAAAGTTCTTAAAAGTTATAGAACATTATGATAAGAATTAATAAGAAAACAAATAAGTAGCTTATTAGCAAAACTAAACAGATAAGATAGTCTTGGACAGTTAATAAAACTAAGAATAACATAAGCATGTCAGAGAGCAGATACCAGAAAATATAAAAGATTGAAAGAGTAATCTAGCTTGTCTAATATTGTTAAAAGCAAAAAAACTTAATATAAATATAAAAACAGAAACTAATTTATGGACAATATTTGGATATGGAATTAAAATAAGAGAACTTATAGATATACAGTTGCAGAAAAGAAGTGATACTAAAATAAATAAAGCAGATTTAGTATATCTAAGTCAGCTGATAGATACAAAAGAAAAAAGATTAATTACATAGTAGTACTTAAAAAGTTACTAATTTTATCAAATAAAGAAAAAAAAGCAAAATGAATCAAAGTAATAGAACTATAAATGCTTATTAGACCAGAAATAGAAAGTTAAAAACCAATTTAGAACAATCAGATAAAATACTTAAGTAATGCAGATAAGATAGAAGTATATCTTAGAAGATAAAAGAAGAAAAGAATGGATAGTACATAGTACATAGAATGATTAATAGTTAGAAAAAATAATCAAAAAGAAAAAAAAAAAATACTAGTAGAACATTGGTAAATGCTGAGTAAAGAAAATGAATTAGCTATTAAAATTAGCAAATATAAGAGTTGTATAAAAAAAGAAAAATACTAAGAAAATAGTTACCAATAGTAGATAAAAATAAACAACAAAATCAATATGATTCCAGATGCATTGATAAAAAAAGACAGCAATAAAATCAAAATAGTAATAGATCAAATAATAAAAACAATAAAGATAAACAAACTAGGAATAAGAGAATAAAAACTTGAAGAACTAAGAATAATAAAAGAGTCAGAAATAGAAATAACCAAATAACAAAAGTTAAAAGACAGCATTAGTCAAGAAATAATAAAAGTTTTAAGATGAAATATAATAAGAAACAAGAAAAATATATAATATACACAGATGAAGCAACAAATCTGAAAACTAAAGAAGACACAAGAAGCAGAAATAGTATGGACATAAAGTGGATACAAACAGATGAAATACAAGAATGGTCATAAGAAAAGATAGCATTAGGTCTAGAAGGATAGCAAACCTCAATAATGATTAAGTTAGTGACAATATAAGTTGCAATTTTAATGAAACCAAGAGAAAAGTAAGTAGAAAGATATACAGATAACAATATAGCAATAAAAAATATTAGTAGAAGTTTAGAACAAATATGCAGAGATAAGATTCTTAGAAAAATGAATACAATATAGGTAATGAAAATCACAGAGCTTATTATGACAAAAAATATTCAGATAGAGTTTATTAAGATTAAGAGCCATAGTAAAAATAGGTGAAATGATAAGTCTGATAGTCTAGTAAAAAAAGATGTAACTAGTAAAAAGATAATATATGCTAAAAAAGTTAGTTGCAAAAAGATAAAATACTGCTTAGAATAAAAAAATAAATGTACTGACATACCAGTAAGACTGCTATGCAAATTGATAATAAATACAAAATTAGGAGTAAAATAGAAAGAAATAAAAACAATTAGAGAATTAGAACCAAAAACAGAAGTTATAATATATAATTGAACATATTTTTGAAATAAACTGAAGATATCTAAAAAAGTATACTGTATAACAAGAAGAGGTAGTAACAGAAGAAGCACATTTAAAAGTGCATAATAAATAAACTTCAATTCTAAAAAAACTTTACAAAAGAAAACCAGATGTATATACAACAATGAAGTGCCAAGTGTATCAAGATAAAATAAAAGAAACACAGTGACATTTGGCAGAATGTAAGCAACAAAGTAACTTATAGAAAAGAATCCAAAAAATAACTATTGCAACAGCCTGAAAGGGTTAAAGGAAAAAGAAAAAGTCTGAGTCCTCTTATACATATTATACATAGCACTCTTTGAGAAAACAGAAGCAGAGAAAATTAAAATAAGAGAGGTGCTAATTAAAGGTCTTATTCCAAAAAAAACACAAAACAGATTAAAGCAGCTCCTAAACACAAAATCAAGACAGTAGTTTATAAATATAGTAGCAAAAATGGCATAGGATACATTCTATAAATAAATATTGTTAGTAAAATTATAGATGTGAAATATTTTAAAAGATTTTGCATAGTGCAAAAATTTCAAAATAATGTAAAAAAAATTTCAAAATTTTTGAAAAATGCAAAATATTTTGAAATATTATAATAAATTTTGAAATTATTGCCTAATAAAAAAATTTTTACAATATTGTGAAAAAATTTTTGAAATTATTGTGCAATACGAAATATTTTAAAATATAATAAAAAAATTTATTTAAATATATAGAAGGCAAATATTGTAAAATAAATTTAGAAGAATACAAAATATTTTAAAATATTTTAAAATAATTTAAAATATTTCAAAGTTTATTAAAATTAAAAATTAATAATAAAATTAATATTTAATTATAATATACTAAAAACAATTTAAATAAAATTTTGACTTATATGGAAGACTAGGATTATGTTAGTTAGGCCCAATGTATAGGAAAGACTACAGTATCTTTTGCAGCTGTGCAAGCCAAGCTTAAAACAGTGAGCGATCTTGCAAAAACCCAATACCCATCCTTGAACTCCAATTTCTCTTCTAACTTCAAGGATTCTTCTTGTTACAATATCTTCCTAATTCACTATAATCTTCCAACTCTACTACCTAATCAAACACTTTTAAATTTCCTTCAACATCTAAAAAATAATCTATTCAATAAACCATTTAAAATCTCTATCAATACTACACTTACTAAAACACATGTTTATAAAAACTTAAACAATAGTATAATACCAAATCACATACTTCTTTCTAAATTTCTTTATTATTAATACTATAACTTACCTATCAAATCATATTGACAATTTTCAGTTCCTAATGTATTAACAAACTCTGATTTCTTTAATACTAACAACCTCAATATCACAAATCCTATCTCTCCTATATTATATCTTTCTGACACTACTTCAACTAATAACACTCCTCTTCTTCAAACATCTCTCATACCTACAATTTCAATTTCTATAAAAATCAATTCTTTAAATATTAATGGCTTACTTCAATATTCAAAAAAGAGCTCACTCATTGATATTATTAATCAATATAACTTTGATATCTTTGGATTATCAGAAACACATCTTAGTTCTAAAGAAAGAAAATTCTTTAATCAAAATCTTAAAATTATAACAGCTTTTGGAATTCCTATAAAAATCCTCACCAAACAGATGTTGGAATTTTTATACACAAAAGAATCTCCAAATACATTGCCAGAACACACAATTATAATGGTCATATAATTGGCTTAGATCTACATTTTAAACACAACTCTATTTGTATTCTTCAAATTTACCTTCCTACTTCAGAGAAAAAACAATTATGTGCCAAAATTTAAGAACAAATTATTCTACTTTTTAATAATTCTAACTATCAACTCATAATACTCGGTAACTTCAACAGTGTTCCAAACCCTTGCAAAGATAGAAATCCTTCAAAAAATACTTCTATTTCAGAATCTCAAATCCTCAAATACCTAATTAGTTATTAGTTTAAAGATATATATCGATTTTTCTTTCTGACAACATTAAATTTTATATTCTCTCGCTCAACTTCTAAAAGCAGAATTGACCAAATATGGACAAACTTAAATATATCACAAATTGAATATACTGATATCCCTGAGGATATCTCTTTTGAATTAGATCATAAAATTATTACTCTCAAAATTTCTATAACTATCAATAAAACAAAACCCTCTAAACAACATACTTGAAAAAACCTTTTTTAAAAATTCTGTTCAAAAGAAAATATTAAAAATTACTCAAATCAAATATCACAAAGTCTACACCAATTACAAAATCAAATATCCAATATTTTAAATCAAAATGAACTCAACATAATTTGGAATAAAATACTTAAAGCACTTACCAAAGCTACTTTAAAAAACATTTCTTACAAAAACATTAAAACAATTCAGAAAATTAAAGATGACAAACCTTCCAAATGACATGCACTCTTTTACAGATATAAGCAAATGCAATATTTAAAAAACCATCTACAATCATTCAACTTTCATAATCTTTTTAAAGAATACATAACTAAATACCCTGAAAACCTTATTGATGAAACCTTTAACAACTTACACTCCTTAATTAAACAAGAATTTAATCAAATTAAATTAGTACTTAATACCTTCTATCAATAACAAACTCAAAAAGAAATCCAACAAAAAATCGAGGATTGCAATCAACTCTTCCAATCACAACCCAAAAAATTTTTTAAAAACATTCTTGAAAAATATAATAGTATAAATATTAATAGACTTCTAACAAATAACTCTTTATTAACGAAAGAAGATCATATTAAACAAGCTATCCATGCTCACTTTACCGAAAACTTTAATGAAAAACCTCTTCAAGAAATTCAACCTACATCTGATTACCATCATCTATATGAACCTCATCCTGAATTTGAAATACATTACCAAAACTTATTTAACAATATCTCTGATGATAAATGGCAAAATACTATTCAAAATCTTCCTCTTTAAAAAGCTGCAGGTTCTCTTGAAACAAATTATAAACATATTAAATATGTAGGCCATATTGGCCAAATCTCTTTTAAATTGTTTATTAACAAATGTCTTCAACTTCAAAAAATTCCATCTGATTGGAAAACATCTAATATTTTCCTTATTCCAAAAAAATTATCATGAGACTTTACACTCATCAAGTCTGCCTAATCTCAATTATAGAACTAATGAAAAAATGCTTTACTAAAATCTTTACACAAAGACTAGACCATATTATTAACTCTAATAATTTTCTTTCCAATCTCAACTTTGCTGCTACCAAAAACTCTTCAACATACACTCCTATTTAAATCCTTAACAATACTATTGAACACTACAAACATTTTAACAAAGAAGCTTGGATAATATTTTAAGACATGTTCAAAGCCTTTGACAAAATCAATATATCTCGATTATAGAACACTTGCAAAAGAATTAGTATTTCTTTCAAAGGAATCCAACTTATTACTAAACTATATACAAACTGACAAGCAAGAATAATTACTGCACATGGTTTTACATTACCTATTCATATCAAATCAGATATTGAACAAGATGAAACATATTCACCTTTTCTTTGAAAAATTTATTATGACCCAATTCTGACTTATATTCATAATAAATATTATAACCATTTACTTAAAATTACCTCCTCTTCATCACTTGAGATTATTTCTAATATTCTACCTTCTTCAATAACCATACCTTCTATAACTTTTATGGATGACACTGTTTGGCACAGTGAAAATCCTGAAACCTTTCAACATATCCTTAATGATACACAACAACTATATAATCTTAACAACATTGAAATTAATCCAACTAAATCTGATCTCTTATATATCTCTCAAAACAAAAACAAACTAAATATTACTATATCAACTCTTTATTATAATAACCAAATAATACCCTTATGTAAACCACATGAAATCATAAGATATCTTGGTATCTATTTTGATGGAAATGGTTCTACTCAACCAATTTTTGAAATGCTTCAAATCAAAATTGAAAACTTTTTCTCATTAATTAAATATAAAAAACTTACATCTAAACAAATATCTACACTCTTTAATATAATACTACAACCATTTTTAGAATACTTTTTACAAATCTTATCTATATTCAAAATACAACAACAAAAGCTTTTATGACTACTTTCAATTATAACCAAAAAAATGCTCAATTTAGCAAAAAATACATCTAATATTCTTCTTACAAACTCATTATCTTTTAAACTTCCAACATTTCAATATTTAACT
>CAJVQA010006602.1:0-14719 GCA_910591915.1 Cetraspora pellucida | reverse complement strand
TAGAAAAGTTACATGTGTAGCCAGTTGTACACTCGTCTAATAGTTCATTATAGATACATCTATATAAAACATGTACTTACTATAAGTATTAATAAAAAGCTCGGACCAAAGAGGTCACCTTAATACCAAAAAAAAAAAAAAAAAAACATACTATTTTTATCAATATCTAAAAAAATATTTATAAAAAGCAACTGAAAATGATAAAATTTAAGAGTTATCTAAAGAAAAAGCTTTTAAAAAAATTATAGACTCTACTACTGATGTATATACCTTAGTTCACATAATTACCTACTATAAAATTGGTTCTTAATCAAAGTATCTCTTAAATAAACTAGAATTGACTATAACAAAACTTATTACTCAGAAGCAGAAAATTTTTTAATTAAACATCTTAACATTTCTATCTTTACTTAATACAATAATATGCCCTTTATGTAAAACCAAAATGAACCTAAAGCTAGAAAAAAAATTGAACTCTATTTACTAGTTAGAAAAATAATTCTGAAATTCTATTTCTCAAAAAAAAACACTTAACAATCTTACATAAGACCAAAAAACTCCATTTCAATAAGTTTTTCTACAGAAAACATTAAAGCAACTGCAGCTTCTAAGATTATATGTTTTTTACTAATTATAGGCCATTCTTAGAGGAGAATAATGACAGTATGCAGACAATAAAGCCTATTATAATGAAGAACCAGAAATATAATGACCAAACCTAACATACTAGGCAGATTATAGTACCCTCTACAGCTGTGCAAGCTGAGCTTAAAATGATAAGTGACTCTATAGAAGACATTACAAATATTATTTCTAATTCTAATGCTTTATCTCTTCTAAGATAGACAAATATCATACTAAATTTTTAAAACAACATAACCTACCTCAAATTATTAAACCTGTTATACTTAAAAAATTCATTCAACATCTACATCTAAATAACTTTTTTAATCCAATAAAAATATCCATAAATTTCAAAAAAACAGAATCACATATTTACTTAAAAACTACAAACTAAATACTATTAAATCATACAAAAATAAATTCTTCTCTCTATAATATATATGGTTATTTACTATTACTAATACCTTTCAATTAGACAATTCCTAATACAAACTCTACTAATCTCTTTACATCTAACCAACCAATTCATCCAAACACCTCCTTCTATTCTATTAATAATCACACCTAAATATACCTCTTTCTCAATTAAAATTAGATCAATAAACATAAATGGTTTCTCTCAATTCAACAAGAAATTTCTTTAATAGAACTCTTACAAAAAAATTATTTTAAATTTTTAAACTATCTAAAACATATTTGTTTTCTAAAGAAGAAAAAATCTTTAGTAACCAAATCCAAAATTATACCAGTTTCTGGAACTTATATACAAATTCTTACTAAGCTAGTGTTAGTATCTTTGTATATAAAAAATTTCTAAATATATTGCCAAGTCTCATGATTACAATGGTCACATAATTGGACTTGATTTTCATTTCAAAAACACACCTATAAGACTTCTTTAAATATACTTTTAAACTTATAATAAAAAACAACTTCATAAAGAAATCCAAGACTATTTAATTTCTTTTATCTAAAATAACAAATATAAACTAATTATTATAGGAGACTTAAACAGTGTTCCAAATTCAAGAATTGACAGATCTTCTTCAAAAAAATTATTAATTCCAGAAAGCCAAATAATTTAATATCTAATTAGTTTCCAATTTAAAAATATCTATCATATTTTTTATCCTAATTTATCAAACTTTACTTTTAGTCAAAACAATATACAAAGCTAAATCGATCAAATATGAACTAACTTATTTATTACTAATATTGACTATACAGAAATTATTCCAATTAGTATAATCAAATCTGATCATCAAATTATAATGCTTGAAATTTCTATTATAATCAATAAACCCAAATCACATAAACAACATAAGCATAAAGTCTTTTTTTAGAATAACTGCATCAAATAAAAACTTGAAAACTATAATGAACAGACTACCAAAAATCTTCAACATTTATCTTCAATAATCTTAACAATCTCAAACCAAAACCAACTCAATACTATATGAAATAAAATTTATAAAGCATTAATCAAAGCCTCTACTAAACATATTTTTTTCAAAAAAATTAAAACAATTAAAGAAATTTATGACTCTTTATTACCAAAATATTCATCACTTTATTTCTATTACAAAAAAATCCAATTTCTTAAAAATTATATGAGTTTAACTAATTTTAATATATAACTTACCAACTACCTAACCAAATATTCAGATTGTATACTTTAAACAACATTATTTTTACTAACCCAAATTAAAGAAAAATTTTAAACTATCAAAACTGCACTTAACCATCAATATTAACAATTAATCTATAATGAAATTAAAGAAAAATAGAAGAATGAAATAAATTTTTCAAAAAAATACTTAAACTTTTTTACAAAAAAATACTTGAAAAATACAATAATATCTATATAGATAAACTACTTCTTAACAATAATCTTCTTATAGAACATAACAAAATACTAAATGTAATTAAACTTCATTTTATTAAATATTTCAAATCCAAACTTCTTAAAACAATTTTATTAATATCTGAATTCTACACTCTCTATAAACCACATTCTGAACTTGAAATCTACTACCAAAACTTATTTATGAAATTACCAAACAAGAATAACAAAACATTATTCCCAATTTACCTAACCAAAAAGTAGCAGGTCCCTTAGAAACCTGCTATAAACATATAAAATATGCTAGCTATAGAGCACAACATTTTTCAACTCTTTCTATATAAATGATTTTATCTTCAAAAAATTTCCTCAGACTAAAAATCTTCTAATATTTTACTAATCTTCAAAAAATCCAATTGGAACTATACACTAAATCAAATTTATCCAATTTTTATAATAGAACTCTTCAAAAAAACTTTTACTAAAATATTTATAAATCAATTAGATAATATCATTTTTTATAACAATCTTCTATCAAATCTAAATTTTGCAGCTTCAAAAAACTCTTCTACACATCTTGTTATACAAATTCTATATAACACAATTAAACATTATTTAACTACTAACAAAGAAGCCTGAATTCTCTTTTAAAATATGTTCAAGGCTTTTGATAAAATTAATATATTAAGACTCCAAGATATTTGTAAAAGAATAGGAATTCCTTTAACAGAAATTAACCTAATTACAGAACTACACTCTTATTGATTTGCTAAAGTAATTACTACTCATAGTCTTACCTTACAAATACTAATTAATTCTGAAATTAAATAAGATAAAACATACTCACCTCTTCTATGAAAATTTACTATGATCCTATATTCTACTTTATTCAAAAAAATACAAAAACTAGTTATTAAAAATTTATTTCAATCTTCTATTAATATTATAACAAAACAACATCTTCTTCAATAACAATTCTGCTATTAACTTTTATGAATGATACTACCTGGCATTGTGAAAGTGCAAATATAATGCAAAATATTATAAATAATATTTCTAAATTATCAAATTTAATAATATAGAAATTAATACTACCAAATCAGATCTTCTTTACATTAAACCCAAATTTCTATCAAATCCAAATTCCACTCTTTCAATGAATCAACAAAACATTCTATTCAGAAAACTACAAGATATAATTTGATATTTTGGCATTTTTTATAATAACAAAAGATCTTTTAAACCAACTCTTGACCAAATTTAAAACAAAATTAAAAGCTTTTTTACTCTTATCTAATACAAAAAAATAATATTTTTACAAATTTCATTACTCTTCAACTTAATTCTACAATCTTTATTAGAATATTTACTTCAAATTATCCTAGTTTATACAAATATATAATCTAAATTCTCTTAGCTTTTACTATCTATACTAAAAAAATACTTTCTTTAGCAAAAAATACTAACAATATAATTTTTACTAACTCACTTACCTTAATTTACCAACTTTAAACAATATTATTCAAAAAGTCAGTGCAGTTAATATTAAACAAATATTTAATATACTACTAATTCTTAAAAACATTGGCATCTAATGAATTAAAGAATGGTTACCAAAATATGATCACCTTAACTTTTATTAAATACTTTAACTAATTATTATCAAAAAATGCAAATTACACTTTACTTTTTTATCTTTCTTAACTAGCTTTAAATAACATCTTATTTTCAATTATTTTTCAAATTTTATCTTTTTTCTTATTAATACCAAAAAATACTTATACTATCTATAATATTCTCTCTATCAACCCATCTATGTCTACTATTAATAGTTTTAGAAATAATAAAATTATTTTTCTAGATCAAATTACAACTGCAAATAACAATAATATTCTTAGATAAAGTAATATCTACTTATATATAAACAAACCTAATAAAAGTTGCCAGCCAAAATAGTTTATTCAAATTTCATATCTAAACTAATCTAATACTATAACAAAACTTGGCCTTATATAAACCTTCCTTTTACCAATATCTTTCTTAATATAATTAAACTAATTTCACCACTCTCATTCTCAAACTCTTATTACTTTTATTATATATATTATACAAATAACCAAATACCATACATCTCTTAACAAACCTCTTTACAACAACTATTATTTTTTGAAATTTTTATATTCACTTCAGGATTTTCACAACTACTACCAACTACTAACTACCCAACACTAAAATTTTATTCATTCTTTCTACCTTATAACTTAGCCATTAAATCAAAAGACTTAATAATAATCCAAATTGACTTTAAAAAAATCTTAGCTTTAATCCATATATACAGCATTACTATTAACCATTTAACTCCATTAATAAAACCACAAATATCACTTTATCACATAAAGCTCAACTTATTCAACAATTTATCGACACACTATTATACCAAAAATAACTAACTAATCTAAATCATCTTATTGCCCAACTTAAAACAAATAAATTACACTTCTATACTAATGGATTAATTAAAAATTTACAAACTTCAGAAACCAAATATGGTATAGGATAGATTTATAAATATGATACATCTATAAAATTTAATGCAACTATACAATTATACTCTGACTTAATCCATATTGAACTTGAAAAATTTTCACTCTCTTATTTGCAGTTCCATCTAACATCTTTTTAAATATTTATATTGATAATACAACTGCAATCAGAAATCTTAACTCAATTACTGACTTCAAACCTATACAAATCAAAAATTATGATATTATTCACTATATTAACTATATTAAACATTTCAAAAACATTACTACTGCTTTTTATAAAATTAAATTACACTCTACAGACTCTTTTTACAACTAAGCAGATTCACTTGTTAAACAAGAAACTACAAAACTTATTCTTAAGGGTAGAGAGTACATAGATTTTTATATAGTTTTATATAGTATTTTGAAATTTTCATATAAAATTAAAATATACTATTTATAAAACTTTTTTAAATTACAACCAATTTTTATTAAAATTTCACAAAATATAAATAAAATAATTTATCTATTATGGTAAAATTTTGAACTATTATTATATTTAAAAAATATATACTTATATATATCACAAAGTTTTTCTAGAACAGCTTAAAATTTTCTAGATAGTACAAAAGTACTAAATTTGATTAGTTAATTTACATAACCTTATAAGTTAATTTAATTAATAAATTTTTATACCTAATCTTTAAAAAATTATATCTTACTGAGTTTTTAATCAAATTTAATAATTTTACTATTATTACAATCAAAAAGATCTGCTCTACAAACATTTCTTATAAATTAATATTAGTTTACTTAATATAATTTTTTAGAAACTAAATATAAAAGAATTTTACTATTGAGTTTATATATAATTTCAATATATTACCCTCTATCTTTAAAATTAACAACTTAAATTTTAATACCCAAAAATATTTTATATAAAATAACTACTTAATCTCTATTAAAGTTCACACCTTTATCAAAAACTTTATAACTATTTAAGAAATTGTTAAATGGTCAAACTTAAAATTCTTTCAAAACATCACAAATATTAAATAGTCATTAAAATTTAAAATCATCTTCTTACTTAAAAATAACTTACAAAAATACTCTTTTTATATCAAAATTTTACTAATGACCTACCCATTATGCAAAATCTTAATATCTGTTATCCATATCTCTATACTACTTCAAACTGCTTCTGCTATACAAATACTGAAAATACTCTTTATTTATTTTTATACTCCAGTAATACTATGAATATTCTACAATTAATTAAAAATACAATACAAGATACTCTAATATTACTAAAAATTACCAACATATCTTCAACAATCTTACTAAATATTTTTTTTAAATGAATATAAAAATAGCAACTCTTTCTGCAGATCACTTATACCAAATTTTTGCTAAAATCATTTAATTATTTATAAATATTCTACTAAATTAACCTTATTTGTACTATTAAGTAAAGTTGTTCAACACACATTTCTGCTTCTAGGCAGCCAAGTTTTAAGTTCCAACAACTCTTGGCCATTAAGAAAAGTTACAAAAATTAATATTTTAGCTTTTGCTTATTTGCTTAAAATTTTACTAATTACATATATACTGTTTATTATTAGTTATTTACTCAGCTCACCAAGATGGACATTTTGAGATATAATTTGTTTTAAACAAATAAAGACTCATCAAGTTATCTACAAAAAAACAAATTCTAAAATCTATCTTTACAGGTTTTTCATTAGCAATTTTAGGAAAATTTGCAGAGGTGCTCTAGAAAATTCACTTTTCTGATACTCATTAAAATTTCCTAAATATTCAATCATCTTTTCTAAACACTACACAGCTTTTAGATTCTTTCTAACTAGTCTAAAAACTATAAAACAGAAAAAATTCTTCTAGAAACCTTTCTTTAAACTATTTTTTTGTGTAACAAAAACTTAAATATTATTACTGGCTACACAAGTTACATAGTTTATAATACTTGCAATAGTTATAAAAAAACTTTCTTTACAACAAATTTGATTCAATTACAAAATACCAACTGAACCTAACTTTGTTAACCTTAACTATTTCTATAAAAACTTTTCTAAAAGTTTTGGTATTGGAGTTTATGAAGAAACTCCATTGTCTTCTTATCCAATTCCTACTGGCAGACAACCAAACAACTACATTAATATTGAACTTAGAAGCAACTCCAAATGTTGTCATTATTTTAAAACTCTCAAACTAACATTATAGTTACTTGTATCTGTGACAAGTTTTATATCAACTTTGTCTTACAAAAAAACTTAACATATGAATAAATCCAATTTGGACAAGCTACTAAAAAATTCAAAAAGAAAAAACTAACTGCAACCAATATTGCTAAGTTTACTGAATTTGTTCTACCATCTCCAACTGCTTTACCTTCACTATCTACATATCAATATATTTGTATTACTTGCAACTAACTTATTACTTGCAAAGTAACCAACAACAAACATTATTTAGTTGCTGATGCTTTGTTATATTATGACAAACCTTATTATGAATTCTGTATTGAAAATCAAATTAACTCTTAACAAGACACTTCCAAAAACTCTAAACAAAGTTCTTCCAAAAACACTCAGCAAGATTTTTCTAAAGTTATACTTTATTTGCAAATAAACTTTAACAAACACTTACTTAACAAAAATCTCAAAACCCACTTATCTCTTAACTCAATCTTTTAATACTGCTAGATAATAATCAAAACAATAAAGATGAAGATATAGATATTGATGATACAGTTACTACAAATAACAAGCAATAGCAACAACAGCACAACAAAAACAACAACAAAAACAGCAAACAACTTAACAAGATATACCCTTACCTTCCAATATTAAAACTAAAAATAATCTATTATTTGATTTTTTAGCCAATTTTCCTATTACATCAGATATGGAAAACAATACTAAACTACAAACCCAACTATCTAGAGATTTATTTAATTTTCTTAAACAACATTTCTTTAACTTCTACTCAGGAAAGGAGATCAAACCTGTAATAGAAAATTGCAAAGCTCTTATAGCTGGTTTCTATTACATTATTTGTCATATGGCTAGAACTCAACAAAATTTCTTTCTGATATTATCTTTCTATCCAATTCTAATATTGATCAGAAAGCTACAATTCCTTTTAACATTTTAGAAGAAAGTCTCAAAAAACTTATTCTTAAATTTACTACTATTCTATTTACTAAACTTAATTATCCTGAAATTTTTACATTACCTGTTACTGTTTCTTTATACAAAGCCCAAAACAGATTACAATTTTGTATTAACTTTGCAAGAATACATCTTTATCTATCTGACAATTATCAATCTATTAATTATACAAAATTTGCTAAAGACATCAAACTAAGACCCAAAAGATTTACTGTTAGCTTATCAGTAGTTAAAATTAACAAAGAAAACTAATATATGAATATTAAAATGGATAAAAGATTTAATATTCATCTTCTTTTCAACATCTCAGAAACTTTTTTTTTTAAAAAGTACAATATTCTATTACTTAATAACTCCATAGACCACTTTAATGAATGGTTTAAAAACTTCTTTTCTTTATATAACTGTCAATTTACTAAATCTCTTAACAAAACCAAAGTTAAAAATGCACTAAGGTTTCAATTTTCACAACAATTTATTAAACATCTCAAAGAACTTCTTCCTTCTAAAATTTCTTTTAAAAAACCTTATAATCTTCAAGAATGATGCAATGAAGCTATTCAGCATACTAATTATCATATATATACTTGCATTGACTTTGACTATATACATCTTAATAAAACCAAATTTAAAAAAAAAGAAAAAGAAACTATATCTAGCAACAACCAACCAGACTATTAATATATACATTTCTATAGTAACCTTCTTAAAAAAACTTTGAACAAATCATATTCACAATATACAAAAATAGAAAGTGAAACCTGAAAACATCCTAATATTGATATTTCAATTTTTTATATTAATGGTAAACATGAAGCAACTTTAAAGAAAAAAATCCCAACTTAACTTCTTGATGACCTTGCAATCAAAGCTGAAAAATATGTATATGCCAACAACTCAACTAAAACAAACTTCAAACATAGAAGCTACTACTTTTATCAATATCTTAAAATTTACCAAAATATTATTGCACAAAATCATAACAGTGACAAACTTAATTGACAGCAAGCTATTAACTTTCTTACAACTAAAGTTATTAATACAAACTATTTAACTTATATATTACTTATTTACTTTAATACAAATAATATTTCTATAAACTATTCTTAAATTGTTAAACACTTTTAAGAAAAGGCATATTCTTAGATAGAAACAACTCTACAAACCAAATTTAACTTACAATTTCAAGAACCAACAGTTTTGGAAGATTCACTCTTTCTTACAAACACTCCTTTTCAATAAATTACTCTGTAGATCACATTAATGTAGTTATTACTTTTAAGATTATGATAACCTCCACTTCTAGTAGACTATTCTTAAAAGAGAATAATGTAAGTAGACAGATAGGGAAGTCTATTTATGCAGAGAACCAAGTTTATGACCACCAGACTCAATGTACAGAGCAGGCTATGGCACTCTTTGCAGCTATAAGAGCCAAGCATATAGTAATCAAATTTATAGAGAAACCTTTTACCTTCTTGAATTTTATTGCATTATTATATTTTAAGAAAACATTACAAGACTTATCATACAATACACTAGTCAATTCAGACTCATGGTATAATAAATGGTTAGCCCATTAAGACCTATCTTTACTTCTATATCCACAAACTTTTTATTCCTTTCTTGAACATATATATTCTTGCAACTATATACCACTTAATCTTTACAACTTTATATTGATAAATCAATTAAACTAAACTACAATGAGTACTTAATATACTTATCAAATAAACCAGAATCTTTATCTGACCACTTTATCTCACATTGATCTGGTTATGAATTTTATCTATCAATATCTATTCTTTTAAAATATTCTCCAATACCTAATAACACACAATATACCAAACCTGTTCTTAAAGATAATATTTTAAATTACACTTATACACACAACCAGTGTTTTAAATAGCATAGTAAAAATCCGGATCTACCGTTTTTTACATTACATTAACCGGTATTTTTTAATTAAGCCGGTACAATAAATAATGCATGATCCGGAATTTTTATAGTTATTTTTTTTATGATCTGGTATTTTTTTATCTAATAGGTGTATGCACCAGTAAATTTAAAATCCTATTTAAAACACTGCACACAACTAGTAGAAACTGTTCTATTTGGTCATAATGATATTGTTATTACCAATAAACACTTTGGTCTATACAACTTTATACATACTACAACAAATTTCTAGTCTATAAACATCTTTCACTACTCCTTCATCTACATACAATTATCTCTTTTTTATAACATATTTATAGTTTTGATTACTTACCAAGTAATACTTGCAGTTATACCATAACTATTTTGATAAAAATGATTACAGTGAAGCTTATATTTACCTTCTATCTGAATCTAAACCTTTATCTAATTATTTTATTCTACTACTTCAAGTTATTTGGCATTATCCAAACATTCTACTAAAATCAAATACAACAGAAAATGATTTTCTCAATGTAATAAATCCATATTCAACAATATTTACACCAAACTCACTATCTTCTATACCTTCAATACTATTACAACAACCTTTATCTATTTCTATTTCTGCATTATCATCTCCAACATTGCTACTACTTTTAACAAAAACCTCTATATCTATACAAAACTTGTATGACCTTTATTTAAACATTGCTACACATAATGTTAAAAAATTTAACACAATTACTAAAAAAAAAGCTTGGTAAAATTATTGCCTTTATAATAATATTGATATTGCCTATATTACTAAAACAAAAATTGCTAACACTACTAATCTTTACTTTTATAACAATAATCAGTTTACATACTTTTGGGCAAATTCCAAAAATTCTGCTAAAGGTGCTGCTATTATGATTTGCAATCACCTTCGACCACACATACACAACTGTCAAACACATCCTGAAGAAGCAGTAGCTTTAGATCTTTTCTTCAAAAGTGAAATTAAACTCTGCATTATAGCAATTTATCTTTCTTTTACTGATATACATTGATATAATAAAATATAAGAAACAATTATTTCATGAATCCAATAAGCCTTCTAACTAAACCTTCATCTAATTATTCTTGGTAACTTCAATACACATGATAATATTTGTAGCTTATCATTAAAATTTCAACTCACTAACTACCTTTATCAAGCCAACATGTATGATCTTGGTACATATGTTGATAATAAATACTATATATAATTAAACAATACTAGTCAAAGTCACATTGACTACATATGAACTGATTCATTTAATATACAGTTCTTTCTTTCTTACAATCTTGATAATAGTAACAACTTTACACTAAGTGACTACTCTATCCTTTTTTCTTCATAGTTCTTTCTAATATATTTAATAAACCTCCACACTATTATACTAGCATTAGTTATAGAATTTTTAATTACAATGTAATGTCACCAGAAAAATAGACAGAATTTTCTGACCTACTCTCTCAAAAATTTAACTTACATAGCATTTTACTTGATTGCAACACTAATGAAAGCATAGAAACTACTTGTTATAAAATCAAATACTCAATTATTCATACTGCTATACACTCAATTTTGAATAAAAAATCTTACAAATGTAGTTATAATCACAAGTATTCACTTTATAGCATTATACTTCACCTATTACTTAAAGAACTTGAACATCTAATTAAAATTGTTAAAGATCTAAATAACAATTTAAATATTAATATAATTAATTCTAAGATTAAAAATATAAATACAAGATCTAATTGTAATCTTCAAACCTTGTCTTCTAACCAACAGCCAGAACTCAAACAATAGACTTAGCATACTAAGATATTTAGAAACAGCTTTACTATGCATGCCATCTTAAAAACTCTCTGCTACTTCAACAACAAATTCAATAAACTACTGAAAAAAGATGTAAAACACTTTCTATATATCCCAAACAAGCTTTAAACAGCATCCTCAATTATTATAAATCTTCTATTCACTTCTCAAATATTAAACTTTTTAACCATCTTGTTACAGAGCCACATCTTATTAAGCAATATATACAATCTTACTTTCTTAACTGGACAGCCTATCAACCAATTGACCAAAACCTATTTAATAATTTTTAGTCTGCACAATACTAATCACAACTTCACATTGATACTCAATAGTATAGCTCTCTTATCACTCCTATTATAGCAGAAAAAATGTTCCAAACTATAGCAAAACTTCCTAGTGGAAAAGTCTGTTGTTCTACAAATATCAGTTATTAAATGCTTAAATATGCAAGTGTTGTCTATATTAAAGCCATAACTGCCTTATTTAATTGCTGCCTTAATTTAGACCAAACTTCAAAACAATAGATACATAGCAGAATATACTCTATTCCAAAATGTAATATATTTGATAAAAATCTTAACCTTATCCATCCTATAAGCCTAATTGAATATACTCATAAAGTCTGTAAAAAGATTATTACAAATAAAATTAGCACAATATTCTTACAACATTTAATTCTTTCATCATACAATTATGTTGCTCTACCAAACAACAGTATCTTAATACCTATACATATACTCAACAACCTTACTGAAGATGTATCATGCAACCAAAAACTAATTTGGCTTCTGTCTTTAAATATGAGCAAGACCTATAACTCAGTTAATCTTAATCTTCTTAAACATTCTTTGCAGCATCTTGCTCTTTCTTATATTATTATCAATACTATTATTAATCTACTTACTGATTAACAAAATCAAGTTATCACAAATCTTGGTCTTATTTTTTCATATCCTGTACTTAATGATATTGATTAGGAAGAAACCATTACTCCTTTTCTATAGAAAATATACTATAATCCACTTATTTTATACATTTACAATAACTTTAATAGATACAACATTAAAGTTTTCTGGCCAATCAATCTTAAAAACCAAACATTCAATAAACTTAAATCTCATTGCTTTGTTCTTGCCTATATGAATGACATTTTATAGATTGCTTTTTTATAGCAAGAACTCTTCCAAATCTTATCAATAGCAGAATCCTTTTACAATATGGCCAATATTCAAATTAATCCTATTAAATCAATACTCACAACCAATAACTTTTCAACCAACTATAGTTTTATTATTTACAACAGTCAATTACTTAATCTTCACTCTTCAAATAGACTATTTAAATTTTTAGGATACTGGTTTACACTTAACAACAAATAAGCAAAACAAACTAAGCTTATTACAGCTGAATTATCATATTTTGTCAAAATTGCAAGCACTAAAAAAATTACTAACACACATGTATAATATATTATTAACATAGTTATCATTCCTACAATTGAATACTGTATTCACAACATTGTTTTCAGTCAGAACATATGTAATAAAATCCTTACCAACTATATTGGACTTGTCAAAAATAAGGCCAAACTTAGTCATACAATTCCTACTAGCACAATACTCCATTCTCAACTATATAAAATTTGAAATATATAGGATATTCAACTTTAATACCATATAACAAACTATACCAAAAGACCTAACTCTCCTAATCTTCTTGGTATTAGTACTCATATTTGGCTCTAACAACTTCAAAATAATTTTTGGTTACCTACTAGCATCTTAATACATGACAATTTTATTATTGATAGACCAAATAAACATATTACCAATTTCAAAATAATTTAACTTTTTAAATATTTTGGCATTATATTTACTGCTAATTCAACTTACAACATTTCATATACTATTCAACAAGGTTCTATCTCATTAGAATCTCTACTCTTTTCATATCTAAAATACTTAATCTTTAAAAACAACTTAAGCATCATAATATTCTATATCTTAATTAACTTATTATATTTAACAATTTATGCTTATTAGACTAAAAACACATCTCTTCTCATATATACAAGATTCCAAAAGGCAAACAGCCACTTTGGTTTATTTATTTAGAAGACCAAATTACAAGTCATTTCTACAATCATACACTTTATCAATACCTATACTTATCTGATCTAATTACTATAATTATACAACTAGACACTTTTTATTATCATAAAAACTATGGCTCATTACTGTATTTAATAATTAAATTATTGCTAAAAAAGCCAGAAGGCAACCTTCAGCATCTGGATCAATTTTTATTACCTATTAGCAATATAATATTAAATCTCAATTTACTCAAATCTATTCTCTTCCATCTATTTAATTCTATATATGCTCTGGATGCTCTCTCAACTCCCAAATAATTGCTGACAAATATACAATTGTTATTTCTACCAATTTCTTAACTTAATTTTTGGGTTAAGTTAATATTCATAACAAAACTCTTAACTTTAATGCTAATTATCTTGATCTTATATACTCTATTGCAATCTAGTGCGACGGGTAAACGGTGAGTCTGTCGCTCCAACAGACAAGACCTCGCATAACATTACGAATTCGGGGTAATAAGGCTTCGAGGCGTGGATAAAGATTTGGCGAGTATCAGTTTATTAGGACGACGACTTCTATCCTTTCCCCCTACTTGGGGCGCCAAAGCTTAGTATTACTTTATTAAACTTTTGTTTGCTTTTATATTCTTTTACATTTACTAACATATTCTA
>CAJVQA010006601.1:0-14720 GCA_910591915.1 Cetraspora pellucida | reverse complement strand
AAGGAGAAAAATCAACAAAATTTTTCTTCACACAATACAAAATTAAAAATACATCATCAGCAAAAGATAAAATTTCTTCACCAAACAACTTCGAACCAGATAATATTAACAGAACAGTTCAATATATAAGAAATACTTACCAAGATATATACAGAGTTGAGAAAATTAGTCAAGATGAGGCTAATTTTTTTACCCAGAATCTTACTCCTATTACAACAACACAAAACATGTTACTTAAAAGATACATTACAGAAGATGAAGTCAAAAGTGTACTAACCTCTCTTCCTAACAACAAGGCTCCAGGTTCAGATGGCCTTAGCTATGAGTTTTATAAAGATATTTAAGAAGAGGTTATTCTTGCACTTATAGGTCTTTTTAACTACTGTCTGGAAACAGGCACTATTTCTAAATCTTGGTCCAAAAGCATAATCACACTTATTCCTAAAAAAGCAGAGAACTTAAGTGATGTTAATAACTAGAGGCCTATTTTACTAACTAATAGTGATGTCAAAATTTTTATAAAAATCTTGACTAATAGGATTAATGAAATTTGTAGCTCAATTATTGGTCCATCACAACAAGCATTTATAAAAGAACAATCAATAGTAGATACAGCTTTAGATATAATTACTACTTTGAGGAACCAAGAGAACCAATCTCTCTCATACTGTCTCATACTACTAGATCAACAAAAGACATTCGATAGAATAAGTCACAAGTTTATTATACAAGTACTGGAAAAAATGAACTTTGATAACAGCTTTATCAAAATTGTAAATACACTTTTTAGCTTACAGGTAGCACATATTGCAGATTCAGAGAGATTGTCTGAGCCTATAAGGGTGGAAAGAAGAGTACGGCAAGGGGACCCACTATCACCTTTACTATATGTTCTCGCTTTCAACCCTTTAATTCTTAAACTTCAAGAAGAGATTCAAGGAATCAAGCTTAGAAATCAACCCTTCAAGATGGTAGCTTATGTGGATGACTTAACTATTGGAATTGGATCATCTACAGATTGGAGTAAAGTCTTAACACTACTTGAAAAGTATAAAAAGGCAACTAATGCCAAGATAAACCAAGACAAATCAATTATAATTCCTCTTACAAGCATGGTGCATAGTGAAAAACTACCTAATCAACAAAATTTTAAAATAGCCAGCAATAATGACTTGCTTAGAATTCTAGGATATAAAGTTGACTCAAGGGGCAACCCCAAAAAACAATTATGGAAAAAACTAACAGATAGTATTAAGCACAAGATCGAAAACCTTAAACTAAGAAATCTCTCCTTTAAAGGAAAAATTCTAATTGCCAAAGCATTATTAATTTCTAAAATCTGATACTTGGCATATTTGCTTCCTTCAAGCAGAAAGCAGCTCGACAAAATTAATGTTCTTATTTCAGGATAGATTAAGAACAAGTCAAAAATGTTACCTAAATACTCAACATTTTAGCTAAATCTTGAGAAAGGAGAGTTGGCAGCTCCAGTTCTTAAAAACATTTTGAACTCTAGGCTCACCTTCATCTGGATTAAATTGCTAACATCCAATAACTTTTGGGCAGAGCATGAAAGAATTGCAATCTTCCAACAGTTGCAAAATAAAAAAAAAACAACAATTTTAGAAGCACTGAATCAAAGTACAATAAAACTAAAGGGTTGGCCAGATGCTTGAAAGCCTTATTTAACAGCTTGAAAGAGATTAGAGGGCAAAGTTATCACAAACAACAACTGGCCATGGTCATTATCAGAGCTTGAAATATTGAATAAGTCAGGAAATCAATTATCAGTCAAAAAAGCAACAGAGTTTTTAAGAATACGATCAATAAAGCCAACAGCCTTCCAATCACCACTAGAAGTACAAGAACACTCAATGGACTATTTCAACTGGTTATTTACTAAAGGAATTCAAAATAAGAAAAAAGATATATTTTGGAGGTTGCAAAACAGAGCCCTTCCACTTGGCTATCGGTTGGTACATATTAATCCAAATATAAATGAAAGCTGTCCTAACTGTAAGGATAAGAAACAAACTATAGAACACTTCACTCTAGACTGTAGAATTAGTAAAATTATATGGACCTATGGCTACAAGCTTCTAAATGTTTCAGTAGAAGAAGCCCCTCCTACTACAATGGAAAAAATTTTTACTATGTCTAACATTTCAAATACACAGCTACGAAAAACAGCTGTATGTTTATACTTAACAGTTATATATGAAATCTGGCTATGGTACATCCAAGCAAGATAGGAAAATACTGTCGATTTTGAAGAAAAAATTAGAAAAGTAATAGAAATTAGGTTAAAGAAAAATGTTAAAATTTTAGACATGTTGCATAAAAAAAGAAAGCTAAAAATAGCTAGATTCATTAAAAGAATCTAAACTTTATATATATAAATAATATAATGTATTTCTAGTATAACCTAATAAAAGCATGCCAATTCATGTTAAAAAAAAAAAAAAAAAAATTTTGTTTTCTTTATAAATTTATTATCTTTGCTTAATTCAATTAATAAGACATTCTTTCAAATCATTTTATATTGTACCTTAGAATAATAATATTTAAATTTTAGTAAAATATAATTTAATAAAAATGATATCATCAACTCTTTCCAATGATTATTAAAGAAAGTTTAAAATATAGTAGATAAAGCTTAAATAAACTAAATAATATACAAAGAAACAATTACAAATACAAAAGACAAACTCTTACAACAATATCAACTACTATACTAACTAACAAAACAAGCATTAAAGCTAACAAAAACAAAAATTAGTTTTCTAAGAAATTGGTAAAAGTTAATTTGTTTGAAAAACAAGAAATAGAATATATACCTGTATATGTACTAAGAAGCAATAAACTAAATATAGATGTTCATGAAATAAACCAAAACAATAATAACATAGAAACAACCTATATTCAATTAAAAAAAAAACATTTTAACCCTTTATACTCCTTCAAACATCATGCAAAAAATTCAAAAAGTAGGCAAAACAGCTTATTTTCAACAAAATACATAATAACATCATATATTATACATAACTAAACATTAAAGCTATAATCAAAAACAATAACAACAACACAAATAACATGATAGTAGATAACAGAAATCTAAATATAGAAAATATAAAAAAACAAATACATATAGATAGTATTGATAGTAGGCCTATATCTGAAGACACAATACAAACAAAAACAGCAACACAAACCAATACAAATTCTATAGTCATACACTAAAGCAAAATATAGAAAATCTAATAGATGCTGAAGATGATATAATTGCAACACAAACACAAAGTTGAACTAAGCATATAACACAACAGCTAGATTTGCAGATTACTAAAAAATTTAATACAATGATCTGGTTTTTAGACAAAATAATTACAATACTAAATAGCATCACAGAAATAAAAAACTTTACAGAATACAAACTAAAAACACAACTAACAAAACTCCAAATCCTGGTAGTTATACATCTCAAATTAAACATCTAGATTTTGCTTTTTTTATATTATTTACAACAAACAGACAAACTATGCCTGCTCATCAAAATAAATTCACAAATTTATTCAAAGAAGCTGTTAAGAAGTACAAAGAAAAAAATAGAACTATACTAACAAACAGACAAACTCGAGATATTATTCAACAAATGCTAAGGCAAAAACTTATAATAAAATACTTAACAAATCTTAATTTTAGATATAATAAACCAAATGATATCTATAAAATAGTTAAATACTGTCACAACTTTATTCGAGCACAGTCAATTGAAGATATAAAAAAACTACAAAATAAAATTAATCAGATATATAACACATTATGATATTCTTTGCTTAATAAACTATCAGAAATTGATATCGAAACTATAGCAATTATACTTTTTGAACTACTAATTACTAAAAGATTACAAACTTAAGCTATAGCAAGCTTATTATGTACACTGTTTTATTTTACAACCTTATCAGAATCATATTTTATATCATTATTAGTGTTGGGCAAATCAGTGGTTAAGCAAAAATTTGCTAGTCAAATTGGTCTGGTCAAATTGGTCAATTGGTTAAACTAGTCAAATTGGTCAAGTTATTTATATAAATATAATATATTTATTATATAATAAATTATATTCAAAATGCTATTTGACTGATTTGACTAGTAAAAATTCTTTAACCAGACTGGTCAAATGGTCAAATTGGTCTGGTCAAATAGTCAAACTGGTCTGGTCAGCCCAATACTGATCATTACTTATACTGCTCAAAAATCTATAAAAACTCAAAGAAAAACTAAAATCTCTTTTTCTAATAACAGATTCTAATCAGCTTCGACAACTAAGATACTATTATATAAAGTTAATTAATCATTACAAGTTTGACAAAATTCTAGCAGCATGCTTTAACTTGCCACCTAGCAAAGAACCATTACCAACTATATATTATAAACTAAATAGCAAAATTAGACATTTATTTTTATTAGACATGTTAAAAAAAAATACAGATATTCAAAAAATAAAAAACTTACTAAGAGAGCACTATAAATTTAAATTGCTACCAAATGACTTTTTTGTATAAAAGCCATTGCTACTAAAAGATACACAAAACATAAAACTTAAAACTCAATTTAGCTATCCTATAATGAATAATAATATAGCAAGAGAATTTTTAAACTAGGCAAAAATGAAATACAAAATACATTTCCTATAAGTAAAGAAGTAATGATTGCTAATCTAACAAATAAACTAAAATTTTCAAATAATAGTACAAAAATTACAGAATACAACATTACTATACCAATTATATCTTCTAGAATACTAGTAGATATAGTCAGACTATTTTATAAACATTATTACTTTGATCAAATACCAGCATACTGGATTAAAATACTAAATAAATAGCAAAAAACAAAGACCCAACTTAATGTAACAAATAAATTAATAATTCTATTGATATTAGTTCAATTATAAGAAATGCTTAAAGACAAAACAGATAAGATATATATTAGTTTACTAATTATATAACAAACAAACATTATATTTACATTAACAATACTTAGACAACACTTTGAAATTCCAAAAATTGCAGACTACATCCTACAACTACTATCACTTTCAGAACCAACATGGGTCATCTTATTCAAATGATAATGACTAATATACCAAAATAAATACAACAACACTAAAGAAAAAACATCAAACAAGCATTATAAAACAGCATTAACTAAATCAACTAAAGTAATTCTATATAATACACAAGACACTAATAGCAAAATCAAACAACAAGCTCAAGAAAAGAAGAATTTACAGATCAGAAAAGAAGTAATGAAAACATTATTAAAGTTTGTCATAAAAGGAAAAAACCTTTTTTTTTCTTTTAAACTTTAAGTAGTTAGATAAGCAACTTATCTTAACATGTTTGGAGTAGTGTGACAAGTTATACTTAGGTACTGTTTGAATGGCTGGGTGATGCTAGACTTAGTTATTAGAAACATTTATATAATTGCTAATGTAATTTCAAAAATCTTAATAAAGTACTAGTGTGACTGCTTAAGGTTTTAAAAAAAAATAATAATATAGTTTTTATATTTTAAAGAGTATAAAATATAGTTAACTTAACCTTTTACTCAGTTCTTTGTATAAATATTATTTGAGATCTTTTTGTGCTTCTTTCATGAAGTATCAGATCTTAGTTACATGCTGTTCTTTTTTTTATTTTAATGCTAAAATGCCTTTGTACATTTGAATTACAAGTTTAATTACTTTAGATCTTTTATAAACTTTGTCCCTAATAAAACTTTTTTTTTTTTAAATATTAAGGTGAGTACTTGCAACCCAGAATTTTATTGATAGTACATTCAGCTAATGGTTGCATTACAACCACAAGGGGCAATCATGGAAAGAGTGTATAACTAGCCACTCATACAACTTTAGTTATTGTCTAATTTAAGTAGTCTGCCCGAAGGTTTTACACTAGCTGCCATACCTGAAACCCACTTGTAGGTTCTCTATTTAACTACTCTGTTTTCATATTCACCCACCTACCTACACCTACCAAGATGCCCTAGTCGATACCAGTTCAAATATGCTATGGTCACTAAGTCTTTAAAGTGGTTCACTTATATAGGGAACCTTTGACCTTATACTAAACCTTCCAGAATTTTCTGTATTCTATTTTTACAGCTAACCTGATATCGCTATAGCTAAGACCAACACTGGTGGTCAGAGCATACTATTAAACCACTATGTCCTTATAGAGTTTACCCTAACCCCAGTACTGACTTCACAACATATCCTTACTACTTTGGTATTTAATTCAAGTTCCACCAAGCTGCCATTTCAGATAGCTTGGAAAGGTAGATTGAAATCATACACCTTTGGTTCACATGTTTGCTGGCATGTGCCCTTTTCCTTCAGAATCTGAAAATTCTAGTAGCCTGGTTGGTTCATCTGGTCCCTCCTTAAAGACCAGCACATTTGCCTGGTTTCACAAGTTCTAGCTCCATTTTATAAGTCTAGTCTTTATAGTAGCACCATCAAAAGTTCAGGTTACCTCTCTACTCAGGTCTTCCAAGTGGGCTTCCATCTTTCTATCTGGTTTCTTTAATTTACACAGCTTAAGGACTTATCTTGGGTTCACACTGCCCAGTACCAGTTTGTGTTCTCTCATATAATGTTATACAAGTGCCTTAGACCTTCCAGTTATACTGGTATGACACTAGTTACAGGTATTCTATCCTAACCAATCATGAAAAACAGTTAGCTGTAATACAGAAAGAATTGCAAATTTTCATTGTCACTAGGATTTGAACTCTAGACCAGCCACTTGGGAGTTGACAACCTATTCACTTCACTAGGTCGCCACACCCCGTCTCTAATAAAACTTTTTAAATACTGTAATTATTTTTAATTAATTTTAATAAAATATAGGTATTTGAAAGTTCTTTCTGGTACTTTTTTTTTAAACATATTTAATTTGAAAAATCATGAGAGTAAAAAATACTTTAAAGCATATAAAAAATAATAATAAATTTTTTATTAAATTGTATCAATCACTACCAAATTGGAAGATGTCTACCATGCTCAAAAAATGATAACTGGACAAATCTGCTAAGTACATGTTATTATGTATTGGATTTGATTATTAGCAATTTTAAAAAAAGTTGTGTACTTGTAAAATTCATGTACTTGTAAAATTCATCATTATTACAGTATTATTATATAATAACGAATAAAAAAATTTTCTTCTATTATTGTTACTGCAATGCTGTTATTGCTTAAAATTTTTTAGAATTTTGCATAGTTTTATACTACTTTATTATATTTATTTGAATTTTTTTTCTTTAATTATTAGTATATTTAAATCAACAAAATTTTTTTTTATAACAATAAGTTCTTTTACTATGTTCAGATTAACAACCCAAATCCTGTACAGGT
Organism: Cetraspora pellucida; assembly: GCA_910591915.1. Classification (NCBI taxonomy): domain Eukaryota; kingdom Fungi; phylum Glomeromycota; class Glomeromycetes; order Diversisporales; family Gigasporaceae; genus Cetraspora; species Cetraspora pellucida. The sequence goes on along the minus strand of CAJVQA010006601.1, from coordinate 7,294 downwards.
ATTCAAATAATGAAGATTTTTTGAATAAAAAAGGAATCAAAATAAAAAAAATTTTACAATATAAAACCAAATTAAATTATCATGTTCAAGAACAAACTGACACAACAATTATAAAATTTTATCTTATAAAAAAAATATTTAAAGTACAAATATTTTTACATCTTGAAGATTTTTTGGTAATTTAAATAAATTACCATCCATTATAACCTTTGGATCATTGAATTAGTCTCATAAACGCTTTTTATAGTACTAAATGAAACACATCTTTTGAAATTATTAACTTACTAGTTAAAAACCCGTGCTTTGCACAGGTGCACATATAGTCTTTTTCCTCTATAATTACAACCTTGATTTTAAGAATTTAATGCATATAAAGAGGTTGTGTTTATATAGAGATTAAATTTTATAAGTATTATATATACTGTTATTAGTTTTACAAAAAATATTATAATGTATATAAATAAGTTACATGGGTCTAATTATAAAGGTAGCCAATCAGATCACAGTTTTATCTCATATTGTTTATCTCATAATGTTTATCTCCTAGTGTTTATCTACCTGTTGCAAATTATACAGTATAATAGATTGGTCCAAAATACGTAGAAATAAAAAAACAAATGCTTGTAAAAAAATTGAATTTGCCTACAAATATAAGCAAAAGAAAACGTATAAACAATAAAATTTTAAGCAATTCAAGAGACCATATTATACATTTCCTGATTAGTAATTGAATTGTCCATAATCAAATCCGAATCACATAACATGTACCCGGCAGATCTGTCCGGCTACCATTTTTTGAGGGCGACGCTAGGGTCGTTCGGAAAAATCATGTGACCGGAAAATCTACCCTGCGTCCTGGCGTTGTTGAAATCGGGACAGATTCAATTCATATATCCTCTGCATTAGGGAGTAGCATACTCCGGAGCAGCTCCGGAGTAAGCCCAACCCAAGTTGAGTGGGTTAAAGATATGCTGGAGTAAACTGGAGCAACTCTAAGCAAATCTGGAGTGGCTCAAGCCCAACCCAAGTTGGAGTGGGTTGAGGAATAGCCCCAACCAAACCCATTAACAACCCTACTCTGCATATATATTGTTTGAAGTCCTGCGACGCCTGAATAAATTTAATTATGAATACGATTAATGATTTCTTAAGCGCATTATTTACATAACCATTTAATAACCATCAAAATCTAAACAAATATAAAGCACAATTAAAATGCCATCAACAAATTTCAAAAAGTAAATATACAGTTATATTACAGTAATACATAATACAAATAAATTATTAAACAAGAAAAGTTAAACATTTATGACCACAACCAGTTGGACATTCTTCATTACAACTAAACCAATCTTGCATATGAGAATGATGACCTCCGTGACTACAACCTTGACACCAAGTATATAATCCTTTTACCGTAACATGACTATCGATCAACATATAAAAAATAAATATAAATAACTTAATTATGATAAGCGAAATTAGAATAAAGTAAAAAAAACCAACCACAAAGAGCATAGGTTTAGTCTTTTGCATTTTGCACACAACCAAGATTCATTTTTTGCATCATTTATAGGCTTAAAACAATTATTGCATGTCGTATAAATCGTTGTAGAGTTCTTCGAATATAAATAAAAGTTAATCAATTGTATTGGAATAAAAATATTGAGGAGCTTTTTTTTAAAAAAAAAAACCTGACTTAGCATTCCAACATCCGTATTATTACAATATTTGATCACAGAAGTGGCAGCGCACCAAAGTTGAAACCGGTGCAAAAGGTCTATGAAATTAATATAATTACCACAAAAACAATAATCCCTAATGCAAAAAATGATGTATAAAAACGGTCTTACCAACATAAGAATAAAACCATTGTTTTACTCTTTCTTCATTTATCTTAAGTTTATCTCCAAGAACCAATATCAAAGTAACACACATTTGTACATCGCCCTAATGAAAATGAGTTATAATTAGATACTATCTTTCTTGTCGATTTTTTTATATATAAATTCATTCGTCCGAACCTGTTCTGCATAATAATCAAGTAGTTGTGCCATCATTGGTTCTTTATCCCATGAAGGGGCTTTAAACTCTGGCCTAACAATTTGATTAGCAATTGAAGCCGGGGTTTGTGCACGTTTAGGACAAGGCTTTTCCTCAGTATCATCGTCAGAAGGTGGATCACTATCCGAATAAGACGAATCTTCATCCTTTAAAATAACCAATTTAAGTAATGAAGAAATAATTGATCCTTTCTAATATATAAGCATCCGCCTTACAATATCAGCTGCAGGATTTATAGGTTTATCGACAATGCTATTATGATCCTTTAAAGAATCAGTGTCTTTTGCTTCGCTTGGTGACTTAGAATGGTTGGCTGATGATAAGTCTTTCAAAGAGGATTCTTCCGACCCTTCTTTATCTGAAGTACATAAAACATAACTAAATTTGTGAGCCAATACGAAAAAAAAAGAATTCTTAAACAGCAAATTACAAACCTTTGTTAGGTTCTGTTTTGTTCACTTCAGATGGTGCTTTCTTTCCGTATAATAGTTGGACAACTTTCCATGTCTGGGCAGTTCGATACCTTTGAACATCCCAGGCAATCTACAAAAGCAGTTACACCAAAATCGTGAATTTAACAAATAAATAAATAAATAAATAAATAGACAGCCTATCAATTTTACATTTTATCTACCTTTGCGTTATGGTCACATATCATCCAAATATCCGAACCAGAAGATATATAATTTATAGCAAGATATGAAAAAGATTTTGGATCAAACGTTGGAAGCGATATGGATCCAGTTTTTTGTTGTAATTGATAGTGATCCTTTTAAAAATAAATTAATAAATTCGGACCATGAAGTAATATAGGAAATAATAATAGAATATAAATCAAGGGAAATATTAACTTCACTACGAGGTTCGATAACACTAGGATAAGTTCTCTTTTGCATTATATGAAACTGATTACTCGATGGCATTGACCTATTTCTGTAAAATTTAAAATATTATGACTTTTGCAATTATCATTCATATATTATTACAAATTAATTTGCCAAAGTTACTTACTGGTCTTCGGAATGTGATTCGTTGGATTTCTCAATAGCAAACGCAATCTGATCATAGACGCTCCAACCAATTGCACATTTACTCAACAAATCTAATTGACGGTGAGAATCCCTAATGTCTTGCTGAATGAAAAATTTGTCCTTAGAACATGACCAAAGTACATCAGATTCACGCCATAAAAACCCTAGTTAAGATATATAAAAAAAAAATTGCTTGATATATACATCTATATATCATATAGAATTTCATAAGCTGTGATGTTTATGGTTACCAGTTGGAACATCCACGTGCTCTTCAAAGAAGTAACTTGCAATATAAGGTCTCTTTATATTCCACACGAAAATTCGATTATCGCCTTGTAACGAACAGGAAGCAATTTCTGATGGATTGCTAGGTCGCCATTGGACACGTGCTACACTGGACATACAGTAAATTGTTTCCTTTGGTTTTATGCCATATGTACTCATATCCCATATCTGTCAAATAAGGAAGATAAGTACTTTATTTATGAAATTGATCAGATAAGATCACTTCATACTTTAATAGCTTTATCTCGTCCACCACTAGCAATTGTTCTCCCGTCAGAATGCCAATCAATCGCAAGAACTGGTCCTACATGTGCATTAATTCTGCGTTCGCAAATATTTGGCTTTCTTAGGTCCCATTTCTTTATAATATGCAAATGTTTATTATTATTCACTAAAAATCAAATAATAGTGGAATAGTTATTTAATAGTAATAATGATTATACTTGAATTATTCCATTTTCAAATGCGGAGACAAATTCATTAGATCCTGAATTAAATTGCACATCACGAACACTTTCTGATCTGCCTTCAAATATGACAGGTATTAAATTTGGGTCCCTCAAATCCTATAAAATAACATAGATAGATTAATAATCATGCCAAACATTCAAACTACCTCTTTAATACGATAGTGGTTATAAAAACTAACCCATAATTTAATTGTACCATCATGCGATGCACTTAGGAGGGAATCACCTTGTCTTGGATTAAAACATATTCTATTCACAGCGCGAGCGTGAGCATTTATTTTTAATTCTGATATTTGAAATTACATTTAGGTTCGCATTACAAAAATAAAATTACCCAAATTACAAATATTATTAAATGATGCGTATACCATCCCTAGGTTGACCATTTCCTACATCCCAAATAGAGATTGAACCAGTTGTCGCAGCGGTTGCTACTTTATTCTTTGTGACTAAAATGTAACCAGTGTAATCATTTCAATTCCTGTTTAAGTAAAATATTATATAAACTAACGGATATAAAAAAATAAAATAGGTTCACCAGATGTACTAAATCTTAGGCGAAAACCGCAACTTACAAGCATTACCCCATTTAACATCAGTAATATTACTATTTCTACTGCCATGTCTAACATTGAGATTGTATTCCTCGGTAATTTCTCGTTCTGACACATTTAAAATTTTCACTATAAATTCAATATAAATAAATAAATAAGGACGAATCAATAATTAACGGGAGAGCCGTGGAAGTACAGGTATTTTGAATTACCAGAACTACCCGCCACAATAACGTGATTTAGATCCGGTGAAGCTGATAAAGCAGTTAAAGGATTGTTAAGCTGATATTTCATTACATGGTGCTCTATATCGCGTCTTCCTCCCATTTGTGGCGTTTTTGTAGCATTACTTCCGGAGGAAAAGGAAAAATCAGACAGATTACTTGAAATGCCAGAATCGGTTGTTTTATTATTCCAGCCAAGTCTTGGTATAACTTGTTTATATGCATATCGTTCTCCCATATTCTAAGAAAAAAGTGTACTAATAGGGGGAGAATCTGTGACAACTATTTAATAAATAAAACGGATATCATATGACAGGTATTACCATTTTCCGTATGCACATACTTTTTTTTGAGTTTCCTGTATAATTAACGTTTATTGTTCAAGTCTTATATTATTTAGAATTATAATACGCGACTTCTGGTAATATCCTAGAGCGCTTATGGCTTCTAAATCAAGAACGCGTTCTACATATTAGCCAAATTTAGCAAATGTCAAAGATTTGTATTGGGATAGTCTTGATACATAGGTTTTGATTTATTTTTTTTTTATATTTTATTAAATATCATTGGTGCATATATGCAATGAGAACAAGTATTGCGTCATCTTTTTTTTTTTTGAATTTCATAAATGGTAATAATAGGAATTACTATCGATAACGACACGTTCGAAATTATCTTAATCAAAAAGACCGAATCCCATGTCCTAGTTAAAAATATTTCAGTGAGAGTGTGGACAAGCAACGACTCATGGCAGATGATTATAATTTGGATAGTAATAATTAATGAACAGAATTTCAACATACCTCATCGGATTCTTCTTCTTTTTCCTCTTTTTTCTCTTCTTCAGCAGGAGCAGCTTCAGCAGCACCACCGCCGCCACCACCAGCAGCACTGGCCGAGACACCACCACCACCAGAAGGAACAGAAGCAAGTTTAGAGGTGCCCTCAGCGATCAGCTATACATATAATACACAATCAATAATAAATTAAACGATAAATAGTTTAACGGTAATATGAACTAACCTCATTGATATCTTTACCGTCTAGTTCAGAAAGTAAATTATTTATCCTTCCATCATCTGCCTCAATGCCAACACTATCAAGAAGAGCCTTTATGTCTTTGGCTTTTGGATCTTTTCCGGCGAGGTTAAGCAATAAATAAGCGGCAAGATGTTTCATTATTTTCTATAATATACCCGAAATTTTTTCGAAATAGATCAGATCGCAATTAATTGCGATTTTATTGGATGTCACATTATAAAAAAAACTTACTTCTCAACTATGCACGTGATAGGAATTAACCAATTAAATCATCGTATCAGTGTAAGGAAGGTCCCCAAAATTCCGGGTCAGAATTCGTAGGATGGCATTCATCTGATTGGCTAATTTTTATAGACTTACCCTAAATTTAGGTAGTATTCTTGATGTATCATACTCAACCATCAAATTTCTTGAATAGTACCCTCCCGGGTACTAATTATAGGGGGAGGATACTATAATAGGGGAGTACTTTACATAGTTTAATAGTGGCTCAATATAAATATTATATGACTAGAATAATACCCGGATCTTCTGGATCATGAACCTATGAATTGTACCAGGTATTTTTCACAGGGGTATTATAGCAGGGGGTAATTTAGTCTGTAATATTTTGATTCGACTATTATATAGAATCAAAATAAAAAAAATTCATCAAATTTGGCTAGGTGATTGTTAAGAGATCATTGCTCAAAGGTTTGAATTCATAGGAAGACATTCGACCAATAAAATCGCCGATTTACCGTTTATACAATAGTACTGTATAATTTATGATGCGATCCAGAATATGACCTTTTTGTAGGCCGTTAGTGATATAGAAGAAAACAAATTGATTTTACAATTTTAGTTTTTTTTGCTTTATTAAATATTGTATATTGAGGTTCCGCTATTGTAAACATATATATATAGGTTCCGCTATTGTAAACATATATATATATAAAAATAAAAATAAGAAAAATCATTATGACTTCAAAAATTTTGATAACACAACAGTTCGAATGTTTTGAAAATATTAAATCATATCTGCATAATTAAAAAAAAAATTTAGTATAAATAAAATCAAAAAAAATCAACCTCAATTTTAACTTGTTGGAATTCCAATAATGCATTTTTTAATGCAAATGCAACATATTTTACTGGTCTTTTATATTTATCATTATTATTGCAAAAAGTATTTTTTCTTTTACAGTCTATTTTTTTTGTTTTTTATTCAAGTTTTTTTAAGAATTTAATAAAGATTAAACATGCTTATCAACATAATTCTGCAAGAACAAAAGACAATACAAATATTTAAATTTGTTATTTTTATAATAAGAATTATAATAAGCATGATCATAAGTTAAACACCTTTAATAGAAACAATATTAATAGTTAAAATAAAACAGTTTAATGCATTATAATAATAAAAAGGATGTGGGTCCCATAGCTTAGCAGTTAAGCTCCCATATCCTTCACAGTCAAGGTCAACAGTTCAAGTCCAGCTGGAGGCAAAAATTGAAAGATTTTAGCTTCTGTAACCTAATAAGGAGCTTGTAATTGAATATGAAACCCTGTGGTTAAGTCCAAGTGCAGTACAATGATGGAAATAGGAATTCTCAGAAGGAGACCCAATCGTGGAGTGCAGG
>CAJVQA010006600.1:0-14722 GCA_910591915.1 Cetraspora pellucida | reverse complement strand
TAATAGATAATGTATAATGTAAAAAGTTGTACAAACTGTAACAATATATTCGAATAAACAGACCTGAGGCATGACCTTATCTTAACTCCAAAAAAAAAAAAAAAAAAAAAAATAGCAAACAAAATCCTAAAATTAATAGTAGTAGCAAACCTTCTATAGTGCTAACAATATGTTCTATAAGATTAACAGTATCAGTAAATCTTCTATATACCAACAGTGACAGCAAACCTCCTATATATCAACAGTAACAGCAAACCTTCTATACACCAACAGTGATGGCAAACTTCCTATAACACAAACCTTCTATAACAGTTAACAATAATAAAAGTCTTTTTCTATCACCAATAGTGATAACAGTAAGTTTTGCATATAGCAATAATAGCAATATTATTGTTTAAATTAAATATTCTTATGCATATTTATTAATTATTTCTTAAATAATAAAATCATTAATTGAATCATTTTTACAATGCTATTCTATGTATATTGGATAATTTATTTATTAATTACTTAAAAATTATTGTTAAATTATTAATCAATTTTTAATTTTTTATTATTAACAATTTGTTATTAACAATTAGAAATTCCTATTGCTATTTCTATCTATTCCTCAGACATCTCTTCTAGGTTGGTTTTTATTTTCTGAATTGATTTCCAAAGTGCTTTGCCAGGTTATTTAAAACAGTCTTAAGTTCTGACTTTGTCTTCATTTTGGGTTATAAATCTGTTTAGAATTATCTTTTTGTATAGTTAGTTTAATAGGCTTGCAATCATTTATCCTTGGTTAGTTTTTATTATCTTAAATCTTCTATTTATATTTTCTTTTATCTGTTTTCTTTGAACTTGTTCCTATTCTTTTTTTCTTTTGTCTTTCAATATATTTTGCTAGCCTTTTATATCATTTATCTAAGTTTTTGATTATTGTTTGTATAGCTTTGGTAATACTACTCTTATTTCTTTATCAATGTCCTTAAGTTTATTATTTATCTCTTCTTTTTCTTTATCTTTTGGTTTCTTCTAATTTTTATCTTTAAATTATTGTTGTAGTTCAATTGTATGTCTACACTGTTGTAATTTCTTTTGATAATGTTTTTTGTTTGCTTTTGTGTTAAATATCTTCTTTTTTGAAATTTGTTTATTTGCTACTTCTATTATAGTTTCTTCTATTGCATTCTATATATGGTCAAGCATATCTGTATTGTACATATTGCTATTTTATTATAGTTTCTTCTATTGCATTTCATATATAGTCAAGCATATTTGTACTGCATACACTGCTCTTCTATCTTCTTCTAATTATTTTAGCACTTTTTCTACTCTAATTGTATTTGAAACTCTTTAGCATATTCTTTCTAGTCTCTTTGTTTTGCTTTCTTATATAGATATATTGTTCTTATTTAGTCTTTATATTTGGTTTCTGCACAACTCTGATTTGCAATTACATGTTCTAACCATATAATTGTTGTTAATATCTTGTGGTTGCTGCCTATTATACCTTCTGTTTCCTTTATGTTAGCTTTTTAAAGGCTAGCTGCAATTGTTTTTAATAACTAAATATAGTCAATTCTTGTTGCTGCTTTTTAACTTGACTATGTGTATGCTCTCTCTATTAGATGCAAGTTTCTAAAAGAGTTTGTAAAATCTTGCCTCTTAAGCCAATTGAAAATTGACAGTTTTTTATATTCTGTTGTTTGTAAATGCAGTCTGTTAGTATATTGTCAACTGTATGATTAAAATCTTCAAGTATGATTACTTCTATATGCTTTCTCTTGTTTGTTACTATTTTTATAATTTTTTGCTATATTTTCTTATTAATTGCTTTATTATTTTGCAGAATATATACCTCTATTACTATCAATACTGGTTGTTTAAAGTATAGCTTTATTTTTATTATATATTTACTAAGTATTTTAACTGCTTTAACAAGTTTTTTCTAAGTTTTATCTATTAAAATCCTGATATCTGATCCTTTTTTCTTGTTCAATACTGCATTTGTCCTGTAATCTTTAAATCTTGTATTAAGATTATACAACAGGATTTTCTTTTCTTTTTATATAATATTTGTTTTTGTTATTTTCAAAAATGCCATTTCTTCTTCCTTTGCTCAGTCCAGCAGGTTTTTTAATTTCTAACCTCTGGTCTTGAGTTCATTAACATTGTGACATGCAATTTTTATTTCTTTTCTCTCTTTTTTCTATTTTCTTTTAACTGCTTGTAACTTGTTTTTGTATTTTCTGCTTTTTCTTTTCTTTTTTTTTCTTTTCTTCTTTTGAATTAGGATATTTTTTTTTATTTCTTTCTTCAAAATTTTTTTTTTACTATGCAGAAAATCTCTAATCTCCTAATCTATATTTATAAGTTCAACTAAGATGCCCTTAGGATTAATTAGTTAGCCCTCTCTAGCTTTACCTTTTGTATCTTCTAGTCTTTCTAATTTCTCTTAAATTTATTTCAAAATGTTTTCTATATATGGTTCTTCTTTTTATTTATTAGTCTTGAATTTTTCTAATCTTTCTCAAAGTTTTTTACTTTTTTTTTCTTATCTGTATATCTCTTGTTGGTTTTTCTTATTTTTTTTTTTTTTTTTTTATAGTTAAGGTCTCTATCTTGAGAATGTGATATTTTATTCAAGTTTTGTTAGGAAATAGGTGCCTTCAGGGGCTCCTTTACATTGAAGATTACAACTAGTCACATGTGTACTTTTGGTGCCTAATTTAAGTAGTCTGCTTATATATTGCTATATAAGTTCTATACTAGTTGCCATACCTACAAGCTGACTAGAGGTCTTGCCTATTTAAACCCTCTACATATGCAATTCTCCTTGTATCATGAGAACATCTCAAGGCTACACCCATCTAAGTTCCTGATGCTTATCATTACTTTTAGAACTACTTTATTCTCAATAGAAAACTTACTAAAGCCTTTATATTCTACATATATAGACCTAGTTTTATACAACATGCTATAGTTACCTAACATTTTCAGTTACAGGGATTACCTGTTTAACCACTACGTTACACTATTTCTACCTTTTAAAGTTCACTAGAACCCCAGTACCTATCTTTCTGTCATCTTCTCCATTATCTCTTATGGCTTCAACTCAGAACTGTCAGTCTTATTTTAGATTACTAAACCAGATGGCCTGGTATGATATACTTATATATCCTTTTCTTCTGACGAATCTGGTGGCCTGGTTGGTTATATGCTTCTTTACACATATTTGCTGTCCAGTTTTAATCTTCAGCTCCTATGAAGGTGTTTCATAGGCTTCAACCAGTTCAATGGTACTGTCGAAAGTTCATGCTACCTCTTTACTTAGAAATTTCCAAGTAGGTTTCTGTTATAACAGTTCCTTAGTCTTTTATGCTCAATGGTCTTATCATGGGTTTGTACTGAAGTCTCATGCAACACTGGTTAACATTTTTCTATGTATGTGTAATGTTACACTTCACATAGATGCCTGAGCTTTCAAAGTTAGGGGGACCCAACCTGGTGTACCTGGGTAACAGCCACATGAGGCCAACTGATTAACAGAAGACAGTTATCATAACACAGATATAATTTCCAAATTTCATTGTAGATGGGATTTGAACCTTAGACCTGCCACTTGGAAGATAACAACTCAACCACTATACTAGGATTACCATTTTCTAGTTTCTCCTATTTTAACTTTGAGATTTGGTTCTTTTATTTAGTAAAATACCTTCCAATTTACATTATTTTTTTTTGTTTTTATTCAAATAGGCCTTATTTTTTTGTCTTTTTCTGCTGGTCTGACTGAGTCTGTCATAACTTCTTTTTTCTCTAATTCAAAACTTTCTTATTTTCTTGTCTTTCTTTATTTTTATTTATTTAATAAACTTAAAAGTTATTATATAAAATCAGATTTGTTTCAGTAGCACTTATATCCTTTTCTGTTACAAACATAACTATTGATGTTATTTTTTGGTTTTCATTTCTATTTAGTGAGATGTGAACCAATTTAATCTCTTTGTTCTTTAAACTTTGTTGTAGTAAAACTTTTAAGACATTTTTTAATTATTCTATCAATTTGCTATGTATTTTTTTTGTCTTTCCTTTGCTTTATAGTCTTGTATTCTTTTGGTTACTTATATTAGTTTGTTGTTATATACTTGTATAGCCTATAGGATATCTTTATATGTTTTCTTTATCTTAACTACTGTTAAGACTTTATATTTTAAATTTTTAATTCTTATTATATAGCTTTTTTAAATATTCTACAAATGTATTCTAATTCTTTTTTGTTTATATCTGTTAATAAGTTTCAAATTATTAGATAACTTGTGTTTTTTAGTTTTTCATTTGTTTTGTATTAGTTTTTGTTTATTCAGATTCTTTTTCTTTAGTTCTCAATTTGCTGTTATTTTCCTTTAATATCTTTCATTATGTTGCATTTGTTTCTTTATAATGTCTTCTTTTTTCCTGATATTATTTTATACCAGTCATTCTTTTTTTTGCTAATTCTTTGTATTGCTTCATTTCTGCTATATTCACAGTCAAAGTCTACTTCTATCTATAAGTTTACTCTTTAAAAGACTTTTTTAATCTCTTTGACTTATATATTGTTTCTTAATAACTATCTAATAAATTTTATATGCTATTCTTTTGTTTTTTCTGATACATTGTATGCTGGTATATTAGCAAGTAAACTGTTGTTCTGATTACAATTTCTCTTACTTGGTGCCTATATGCTCTCTTCAAGAGGTTCTCTAACTATGTTGATTTTTTTTTTGATTTTCAGTTCAATATTTTCTTGTTCTTGTTCTTCTTTTTGCTCTTCTGTATTTCTTTTTTGGCTAGACAAATTTCCTTTTTCTTAATTATTGTTTACCTGATTTATCTTTATACTTATTTCTTTTTGCAAGCTTTCAGTATTGTTCTATACTTTCTTTTCAATTGTCTTTTCAATTTTCATCTTTTTTTCTTGTACTATTTTGTATATGTCTTCTTAATTTTGGTTTACTTCTATTGACTGTTATTGGATTTTTTTTTCTTTGTTTTGCATTTGTCCTATTGCAGATTCTTTTATTATAATATTTTTGTTTTGTTTGATAACATGATCTTTTTTCTGGCTGCTTTTCTCTTCTTTCTTAATTATTTCTCTAGTTATATATAGCAAAGTAACTTCTAATGCATCTTGTTCTGTTAATATAACTATAATTTCATCTTCTCTGTTTGGTTTTGCAAAAATTTTATTAGCTTGATTAAAAAATATCTTGTTGTATATACTATTTACTGCTCAATATGCTTTTCTGATATATATTAACATTAGACTTTTTTTTTGATTTTGTGTAGTATATATATTTAGCTTAATTATTAATAGCCCTTATTTGTTACTTGTTGTTCTAGAATTTTCTATGCTTTATATATATCATTATTCAAATTATACTTGTTTGCACATCTTTTAATACATATATTTGTTTTGTTTATCTATTTATATAATTTCCAAATTATAAAGGATTCTCTAAATTTTGTTTTTTAAAATATCAACTAAGATGTTTTTTCTTTGTCTCTTTTACCAAGTATTCTAACTTTTACTTTTCCTCTTGTTATATCTTTCTATCTCTTTTTTTAGATCTGTAAAATTAGTTTTAACAGTCATTTTCTGATAAACTTCTAAAATGTTTTTTTACAATTTTGTATATAAGTGATTAGTAGAGAGGGTTTTACTGTTTTTTTTTAATTTTATTAATTTTATTAGTATTTTTAATATTTATCAATTTTACTTACAACTATAATTTAGATTATATGTATAGTAAGTTGAATACTAACTATGTTATCTAGATAAACTAGTATTAGTATAGTTTTGATATAGCATTCTTGTATATATATAGTCTCTTCCTAATAATTATTCTCTTTGTTGATATTTTATCAGTAAATATATTAAATATTTGTTAATAGATAATTAAATAAAAATTATTTATACTATATTAAGTGCCTTATATTTTAGTTAGCAAATTATTTATTTGATTGATGAATATAAAGATTAATTTATAATTGTCTTTAAATAAAAAATATATTTTTTTATATATTAAATACTTACTAATCCTATAAAATCCAAGTTTTCTAATTTATCATCATGTTTCTGAGTCTTTCATAAATAAGTACATAAGAATAAAAATCTGATATCTGATTTACTATGATCAGTTTTCAGGTTTTTACTCTCATGCACTTAAATTAACTATTAAAATTAAACTTAGCATAATTGATGAAAGCACTCCTTTTAATAGTGACAGTATAAAAAACAGAGAATCAAGCATTCAATATATGCTTTAAAACTAGATACTTTTGAATTATTAAACTAAAACAGCTAAAACAGATAAATTTAGTTAGGCAAAATTTTATATAAAATTTAAAAATTTAATAACGTTCTGTTCTAAATTAATTTTATAAATAGTTAAAACTTTGTATACAAATTAAGTAAAGCAAAAAATTTATATAATATAAATAATTCAAAAATTAATAACAATAATGATAATACAGATTAAAAGCAATAATAATAAATAAAGAAATTTAATATTATAATAGTCTAGAAAAATCTTTTGATAACAAACATCTAATTTGCTATTTTTTAAAGTATAAATATAGAGACCTCAAGATTAAGTTATGATATTAGATTAACCAATCAGATAAAAAAGAGACACTACTTAACTTGCTTATAAATTCAACTCTTCATATTTCATACTCCATTCTTGGTATAATAAAATTAAATCTTTGCTCACACTATTTGTACAAATCAGATCAGGTTCACATTACATTATTATTTTTTTTTGATAAATAATTCTATTCTTCTTACTAACTTTAGTTTTTTTTTTATATAATCCAAATCAAGTATTTGCTTGCAGGTTAGGTTGCATTTCTTTTTTTAAATAAATGTTCTATTCTTCTTTACTGATTTTACACTGATACTAACTTTTTTTTATATAATTTAAATTAAGTTTTTATTTATTTATTTCATTTTACACAAATCAGATCTAGTTTTAGTTACTTTATATTTTATTTTTTTATTTTTGTTTTGATTAAATAATTTTATTTTTCTTTATATAATCTGAATCAACCATAATTTAGGTTATGTTGCTAAATAAGTTTTAAACTTATTTCATAGTTATCCAGTTATTATTTAGATTTCTAATGTTAAAATTTTTTCATTACAATCTTAATTATTATAAGATTATTAGTTAATTGAATTTCTAGTTTGTAAATCAATTAAACTTGTTAGTGAAATGTATTGTCAGTAAAACATATTGTTAGTAAAAAGTATTGTTGGTAAAAAGTATTGTTGGTACAAAGTAATATGATAAAATAAATATATCAGTAAAATGATAGTCAGTGAATTGATTGTCATATATTAAACATATTGGTAAAATAAACATATTGATAAATTAAATATTAGTAAAAAAATTGTCAGTAAAATAAGCTTGTCAATAAACTGATTGTTATTAAACTGGTGTGTTGGTAAAATGATTGTTGGTAAAATAATACACTTATTAAGTTTGTCAAATTATACAATATTTATATTATTTTTTACAAAGCTATTGCTTATCAAGATAATTAATACAATAATTTTGCATATTAACTTGTATATAATTATTACAATTTGTTCTATTTTACTTTTATATTTTATAATATTTATAATACTGCATATACTTTAAACTTTAAATATTTTTTCCTAGAATTACCTATTTATTGCAGTATCTGTATAATATTTTATACACATTTTTATGCATTATGGATTACACAAAACTACTTTCAAAAATGACA
This sequence comes from Cetraspora pellucida, assembly GCA_910591915.1. Classification (NCBI taxonomy): domain Eukaryota; kingdom Fungi; phylum Glomeromycota; class Glomeromycetes; order Diversisporales; family Gigasporaceae; genus Cetraspora; species Cetraspora pellucida. The sequence continues at coordinate 6,940 of CAJVQA010006600.1, read as the reverse complement.
CAAAATCCTTATCTAAGTTTATTAGTAAGCTACTTGGTTATATATTAACAATAATTAAAAAATCTTAAACTTTCTATATAACTTTCAGTTCTTTATTCTCAAGTTTTTCAGAATTAAAATTCTATTAAATAATCTTTCTACTTTATATATTTTACACAAATAATATTACTTATATTTATCTATTTATTATTAATATTATTAAATCAATTTTCATCTTCATTGAACAATCTGTTTATCTTATTAAGTACTATACACTCTTATAGATATTTTATTACAAAATACTTTTAATACTAAAACACTTAATATTATATCAAACATTATAATTAATTTATATAATCAAATTAAGCTATTAAGTAGTATAATTATTTATAATATATTAGATGTACTTTTAATATTTTTAACTCTAATAGACCTAATACCAATTGAATTTATTAATATTATTACAAGTTTGTTATCTAAAAAAATAATTACAATATAATTATAAAGTTTTTACTTTATCTTAATCAACAAATCTATTATAAAATTTGAATTTTTTGTTGTATTTTAAAATCTATAACCCAATCATTTAAATACAACTTATAATTAAATACTGTCTTATTTTTATTATATTCTTTTTTATTAAATTTTATTAGTTTAAAAATAAACTCTTAGTATATGCAATAAATCAAATATCAAACTAACTCTCTATATATAATTACTAACATCTAAATCTAGATAAGCCTTAACTATTTCTGTTAATTTAGATTGCAGATTAATTAGTCTGAGCTTTTATTTTTTCTATAATATTTTAAAAACAAAATTATATTTTATATAAAATCTTAATTAAATATTCAATAAAGATAAAAACATAACTTTACCATTAATATTAAAAAAAAACATTATAGTATTACTATTATAAACTTTATAAACTCTTATGCTCATTATTGTTCAATCAAGTTCTTGATTACATAACTTATCTTATTTGTCTTTATTGATCCAAAGTAACCAAAAGTCTTAATCACCTATTAGCCAAATCTAATACCCTCTTTCATAAAAGTTATCTATTATATGTTTTATGAGATTTTAGATTGTGAAGTAACTAAGTTACAGTTTTTCAAATATAATAATTGATATTAACATTTTCTAATAAAATTATAAGTTATTCTGTTTTTGTTAAAACAAAAAAAATACTTAAAAATTCTTATTTTAACAAAGTAATACATACAAATAATATATGTTTTTCTTGTACATTAAAAATTAGAATTATATTTTTGTACATATATATATAGAGATGCATAAAAAAATATAATATTAATTAAAAATAGAGGATACATTAATCATTTTTTATATAGTTTTATATGTTTTTTGGAATTTTATATAAAATCAACATATGCTACTAATAAATTTTTTTTTAAATTACAACTAATTTTTATTAAAATTTTACAAAATATAAATAAAATAATTTATCTATTATAGTAAAATTTTGAACTATTATTATATTTAAAAAATATATACTTGTATATATCACAAAATTTTTCTAGATTAGCTCAAAATTTTCTAAGATAATACAAGATTGTTAAATTTGCTAAATTTGATTAGTTAATTTACATAACACTATAAATTAATTTAATTAATAATTTTTATATCTAATCTTTAAAAAGTCATATTTTACTGAGTTTTTAATCATATTTAATAACTTTACTATTATTAAAATCAAAAAAATCTGTTCTACAAACTTTTCTTATAAACTAATATTAGTTTACTTAATATAATTTTTATAAAATTAAATATAAAAAAATTTATAATTAAGTTTATATATAATTTTAATATAATACCCCTACCCTTAAATATATTTAGCTGTTGATTTATATAACACTTTTTATTTTGGATTTGTTGATCTTAGTTAATTTATTAGCATATTATATGACAGATTATAATAATATCAGATTAACATTAAAATGAAATATTTTCTTATATAGTAATTTATAACAATACTCCTTTACTGTAATTTTATAGTAATACTCCTTTCAATATTATTTATAGTGCTTTTAGAGCTGTTACCTGAGTTGAGCTATTCTGTAAGGATTACAGGTTAAAAATTATCTTGACATAAGTTAAATAAACCAAAGATGCAAAGCATTTATTTTGATACTTCTACAACTACATTTTTGATGCAACTAAACATATTCTAAAATTTTTTTACTTTTTATTTTTACTGTAATAATATGCAATTTTAATGTTTATGTTTAGATATATTAAAAAGTAGGTGCAGAAGTATTAAAAATAAGTATTTTGCATTAAAGATAAATTATAATTATCTGGGTTTTCTGATACGTATATAAATGAATAAACTCAAACTATGAGCAAGGTTAAGAACCTTTTTGATGCAAAGCTTAAAATGTTCTAACTTTACAATATTTTGAAATATAAAGAATCTTTAATTTGCTATAACTTAATGTTTAATTATTCAGCTTGGCCTATGTGACTATTAACTCAGGTTACAGCCTTGGTTGAAAAAGTTTAAATTGGTTTTGATCCAGATAAGATCTCTAGATGTTTCACAGATCAGTATGGTATAGTTTTAATTTGATCTGTACTATACTAATTTGTTTACCAGTATTATATACTATTTTCCTAGATCATTCTACCCTATAAGAAATTTTTATACACAATTGCATATGACTGCACGAAATATAACATGTCCAAAGCACAGAAATCAAATCAGTTGCATGGAATCCACATACATGCAAAATTGACAAATACATAATTGCATAGAATTTTTTTATGTGCATGGCAGTATGAAATAATAAATGACTACATATGTAACTATATGGAAAATTGCATGAAAAAGCACATAAAAAAGCACATAAAAAAGCATGCCATTATGTGTACTGTTGCATGTAATTCATGCCTTTTTACATGTCCAGTACACGCTTTCCTATGCACCATCCTGTATTATATTCCATATAATTCTGTATACTCTTATACTGTAACGTACCTTTGTTTGACTAGAAATTTCATGCACCATTTTTTATAGAGGATCTCTTGTGTAATTTTTAATTTTTTTAAACCAGAAGCGAAGTGACAGGTTACATACTAGTGGTAATATAAAAAATTGAAAATTAAGTATATTTTTTAGGTTAGGAGTTAAGGTTAGAGATTAGTTTTGAGTAATCTTCATTCAAAGTTAAGATACTTATTAAAAAAACTGTGCCAAATTTTTTTTTACTTTTAATAAATATTTTTTAACAACCAGCTATTCAAATTTGATAAATTTTTTTTATTTTAATTTTATGAACTAATAGAATTAAAATAAAAAAAATTTCAGCAAATTTTGATAGTTGGTTGGTGAGAAATCTTCATTTAAAGATTAAACAAAAAATTTGTTGCAATTTGCTTTTTCTTAAATTTTGTTAAAAATTTAAACGAAGATTTCTTGATAACTAGCCATCTGAATTTAATAAAAATTTTTTATTTTAATTTTGTTAGTTTATAGAATTAAAATAAAAAATTTTGATCGAATTTGAATAGCTAGTTGTTAAAATATGTTCATTAAAAGTTAAACAAAAATTCGGTCGCAGTTATTTTTATAGGCGCCTAAACTTTGAACGAAGATTACTTGACACTTACCTGATCAAATTCGATTAACATTATTTTATTTTAATTCTATATTCTCATAAAAATTAAAATAAAAAAAAATTTTGATTGAGTTTGATCAGGTAAGTGCCGAGTAATCTTCGTTCAAAGTTTGTATATTTTTGACAAAGAAGCTGCGGCCAAATTTCTTTTTAAATTTTAATCAATATTTTTCGATAAACGGCTATTCAAATTCAATCAAATTTTTTTATTTTAATTTTATGAAACGCAGAATTAAAATAAAAAAACTTTCATCAAATTAGAATGGCTGGTTGTCGAGAAATCTTTGTTTAAAGTTCAAAAATTTACGATTTTGGGTTGATATTTTAAGTTTTTTGAAAACTTTTAGCAATGATTTCTCGATAACTACTAAATGAAATTCAATGAATTTTTTTTTATTTTAATTATACAAAACTATAGAGTTAAAATAAAAAATTTTTACTGAATTGATCAAGCAGGTATTAAGAAACATTCGTTAGAAGTTTTAAAAAAAGCTTCGTTTAGAATGATATATCCCGTGATTATCTGATTATCAACGATCATCGGAAAATCTCGTGATGTACCTGACCCCTTATTATCTGTTGGTATGATGCATAGCAATACGGATTAACATCTTCCCTATTTTAATTAATCCAAAAATTCTTTATGGCATCAAAAATATTTACGGGCGATATGCCCGAATTAATGGAAATGATTCTCAATAATTTAAATTATGATTTTGATTCCTTATACTCGTGCGCACTTGTGAATCGACTTTGGTGCAAAATGGCAATTCCTATTCTTTGGCAAGATCCATTTTCAATTAATCAAAGTAAAGAAGAAATCAGATCAAGCCCATTATTCATTTCTCAATACTTCTCATCTCTTGATGATGACAAAAAACTCGTTTTAAAAGAATGTGGAATAGATGCAGAATTTTCTGAAACATTATTCGATTATGCAAGATTCTTAAAGGTTCTTAATCTAGAAAGTTTAGATTCAGAAGTTATAAGATGGTATAACCTCGAACTAGGTTACGAAACACAGAACTCAGATCTAGATTATGAGAATTTCTTAGATGATGAACTAGGACTAGATCACGACTCACAGAATTTGGAATTAGATTACGACTCACAGAATTCGGATCTAGATTATGACTCACTGAGTTCAGAACCAAATTACAACGTACCGATAAATCACATAAATAATTTATTGCTTAAATTATTTATCGAAAGTGGCGCCATTTTGCACAAATTAAATTTAGAATTTCCTCGCTTTTTTAGAATTAAATCAGAGATCTTTTATTCATTAAAAGAGAATAAACAATTTTTCTCACGACTTCAAGATTTATGTTTGAGAAAACTACCAAACCGGAACATCATTAAATTTGTTACACCACTATTAAAAATCTTGGCAAAAAATGCTATGAATATTTGTACTTTGGAAATTGATGGATTTTGGAATGAGTATAACCCACAATTATTTCATATTCTTATAAGTATTATTAAATCACAAGCGCAACTTAAGAAATTTGAATTATCTTGTTTCAACTTTCCTAAAACATTCCATGGCATAATTTCAGCTTTAGAGAATCAAAAAAACTCATTACGAGAAGTTAAAATTGAACGTTGCGATTGTAGTGCTGAGCTCGAGGTACTGAAAAATTGTAAAAATTTAGAAATTATTCGTATCAGGCATTGCAAAAATGATGAAATGTTGAAAAAACTAAATTATAAAGTCAGCACTTTAGAGATAGATAATTGCTCGATTGATGCATCGACTATAGTAAAAATTTTAGAAGAGTCCGGCATATTACTACAACGCTTATCACTGAAAAGATTAAGATTTAAACCGTCAGATGTTGAAATTTGGGAAGAAGCCTTATTAGGAGCACTTAAGTCTTTCTGTCCAAACATTACATATCTTAATCTTGCGAATTTTGGGCTTTCTACGCAACTAATAGAGCTTCTTGGTAATTTACAAAAACTTCAATTTCTCACGTTACGACACTTTGTTAACGTACCAAAAAAAGAACGAGTTAAACAGTTTGCAGAAATATTGCCATTAACATTGCAATATCTTAACTTAGATAATGACACTTGGCCAGAATTTTATATAAATATTTTGTTCAATCATTGCAATTCACCCTTAAAAAGTCTGTTAGTTAAACACCTTGACAGAAAGAAAAATACTAAAGCGCTAATCGGATTCTGCAAACGAAATAGAACCTTGGATTATTTGAATGTATGGAGTTTGAATAAGGATTTTACAGATAATGTTGAAGCAGTTGAAGCATACGTTAGATTTGTACCATTTTGTCGTATTGTTGTTAATTGCTAGTTTCTACAAATGCTTCTTATTTGTGGGCCAATAATATTTATGCTATTTTATTCTATTAAAAGAATTTAAGCAGATATGATGGAAAGATGGATTAGACGTTTTGTTGCTATAAATCTGTATGCAAAGAATTTGATGTTTTAATCTTGAATTGATTAATAATAAATTTAGTGACCAAATACTTTGATTTGGAACAAAATCTTAACTTCATAATAATCTAACTCACATTGATATGTAGTCAAATTAAATTGACACACTATCAGTAATCAACTTTTTTCAAAATCAAGCCATGTTTATTAAAACCGATCCAATTCTCAATATGAACCATAATATAAAAATATATAATTCGTAATTCACAAATCTTAGCACTTTACCAGCTATATAAAATATCATTTCAAGTTAATGATCCGCTTTCTGTCTTTAGCGGCACCTTCAAATCAAATAATTCACATCGTACTATCTAATTGATAAAAGTAATTCCATCATAGCTAACTTTCTTCCAAAGCGTAATCCTCCACCAAATAGTATTAACGAAAATTTCGATTTGGGTCAAGAATTTCAGGATTGGGCTAACGGCCTTTTTCGAGTAGATGCCATTAACATTTATATTGATCATTGTTCCAACTTCCCGTCGGTGGCTAGCTATTTCGCAAGGATTTGCAATATATCTTGCAATGACACTTACAATTGGCATAATTCGACTAATTTCATTAATAATCGCATCACAATATTCTATTTTACGATATTGTCATATTTCAAATGAGATGATTTAAGGGAATATTGAGTCAATTTCGGGCGTTCTCAAGCGCCTTAATCAACGGGACAAAAAGCGTCGGAGAATAAATTTTACTTAGTGGAAAATATTTTAAGTTCAAATGTGTTTAACATCGTAATGAATATTTAAATAAACATCGTAATTTAATAAAGTTTATTATATTTTTATTACGTGAGTTTATCATTTCAATTTATAAACATTTTATAGCAGACCACTTTTTTTTGATCCCTGGCT
>CAJVQA010006599.1:0-14722 GCA_910591915.1 Cetraspora pellucida | reverse complement strand
GCCAATTGTACTCTCTTCTGTAGTAGTTCATTGAACGACAATACTGATAAGTGATTAATAAAAATCAAAAGACTAAAGAGGTTATCTTAATACTAAAAAAAAAAATAATAATATAATAGTTCAAAATTTTACTATAATAGATAACTAATTTTATTTATAATATTATAAAATTTTTTTAAAAAATAAAAAGTTTTATTAGTAATATATTTTGCAGTTACTATATAAAATTTTTTTTGCAACTAATTATATATAAAAATAATTTATATTGTACTCTATTCTTAATTCTATTTAATATATTTTCATATTAGTTTCTTTGATAACTAATGTATTATCAGATGGATCTTCTTGTTCAGGTGATAAAATAGAGGTTTTAAAACTTCTTTTTCATCAACTAACCAAGTAGATTTATCTTTATTTTTTTCATCTTCCTATTGTTCATATGAAGAATATATTAATAAAAAATTAAAAAATTTCAGATCATTTGGGTTTATGTTTCGATTAATATGATCATTAGTTTTTTTGTTAAATTTGTTAACAATTTTTTTGATTAATTGATGATCTACCAGTCATTTGAACAAAGATCATAGTATAACATAATGTAGATCATTATGTAATTTACTATAGAGTAAAATGCAGCATGCACCTATCTAAAACTTTTTTTAATACTAAGTTAATAGTTTATATCTATTAAATGAAAGTTGTAGAGCTCAATGAGGTGCATTTAATAGTAGTTAGATCATCCAAATCAGTCTAGTAATGCTGAGATATTGTCAAAAAACATTTGGCTGACTATGTAAAATTCTATATAAAATTCTATATAAACAATCGTCTGTTTATATAGAATTTTATATAGTTAACTAAGCATTTTTTGACAATATTTCAGCATTTACTAAACTGATTTAGATGATTTAATTGCTATTAGATGCACCTCAGTAAGCTTTATAACTTTCAATTAATCAACTTAGATTATTAACTTACTACCAAAAAAGGTTTTAAATAGGTGCATGCTACATTTCACTCTATAGTAAATTATATAGTGATCTGTATTATGTTGCATTATAATCTTTGTTTAGATGACTGGCAGATTATTAATTAAAGATATTTTTTGTAAATAATTTTGTTTGAATTGAGTTTGTAAATTTATTTTATTTGATAAATTTAAATTTTTTTTTTTAAATATTAAGGTAAGTACTTGTAATCTAGGATTTTATTGATAATATATTTGGCTAATAGTTACATTACAAGTACAAGGAGCAATCATAGAAAGAGTGTACAACTAGTCACTTATACAACTTTAGTCATTGTCTAATTTAAATAGTCTGTCTAAAGGTTCTATACTAGTTGCTATACCTAGAACCTATCTTTAGATTTTCTATTTAACAATCTAGTTTCTGTATCTATTTATTTACTTCTGCCTACTAATGACCCTGACTGATGCTGGTAAAAATATGCCATGATTACTAAGTCTTTAAAGCAGTTCACTTATATAGGGAACCTTTGATCTTGTACTAAACTTTTTAGAATCTTCTATATTCTATTCTTACAACTGATCTAGTATCACTATAACTGAGACTAACACTAACAGTCAGAGCATACAATTAAACTGCTATGTCCTTGTAAAGTTCATCTCAACTTCAGTACTAACTTCACAATATATTCCTATTACTTTAGTATTCAATTCAAGTTCTATTAAGCTTCTAAACCAAATAGTCTGAAAAGGCAAATTGTAACTATACATCTTTGAGTTATATGTTTTGCCAGCATGTAACTTTTTTCTCTAGAACAGATCTTAGCAGCCTGGTTGGTTCTATCTGGCCTTTCTTTAAAGATTGGCTTTTTGTCTAGTTTCACAAGTTTTAGCTCCATTTTATAGATCTAGTCTTTACAATAATACTGTTGAAGGTTTGGGTTATTTCTTTACTCAGATCTTCTGTTTTCCTACTTGGTTCTTATGATTTATATGATCTAAGGACTTATCTTAATTTCACACTACCTGGTACCAGTTTGTGTTTCTTCATACAACATTGTATGAATATCTAGACCTTCCAGTCATGCTAGTATAATACAGGTTACAGGTGTTTTATTCCAAATAATTACAGAAGACAGTTAACTGTAATACAAAAAGAATTGCAAATTTTCATCATCACTAGGATTTGAACTCTAGACCTGCCACTTGGAGGTTGACAACCTATTCACTTCACTAGGTTGCTATACCCCTTTTTGTTAAATTTAATAAAAATTTCAAAGACAAATTGTCTTTAAATAAAAAAAAAATAGTATTAAATTTAAACTGAAAAGTAATAATTAAAATTCTTATTTTCATAAATAAGTTTTTCATTATAAAAAATCTTGAATTCTAAGATATTATTATCAAAGCTAATTACATTAGAGTTTTCTTATTTGAAAGTTGTTCTTTGAGCAACTATCACAAAAGAGTATCCATTATTTTTAGTATTACGAATCTTTATTAGTAAATTATTTTATCAATCTTTATAATAATCTTTTGATATCTTTTAAACATGAATATAAATTTTTCATAATTAATTACTTTATTATTTGGAATTAAATAAGTATAACAAACTGATAACAATTTCTCAAATAATACTATTTCTTGTTTTTATTTTATTTTTATTTTATTGAACTACCTTTATATAAAAAAATTAAATCTTATCAATTTTTTTTTAGTCTTTGAAAAGTATAAAATAAATATATTTTAACAAGTTCTAATTATTTTTTTATGATAAAATTGTACCAATCAGATATGCCTAAATCAAAATATGACAAAATTCCAAATTAGAAATCACAGATTTAGTAATTTCATTGATTTGGTAATTTTTAATTACTGATAAACTCAAAAAGAAATTATAAATTTATTAAGAACTAATTAAGATTGACTAAATCAATTTAAACTTTTAAGGATTTTTACTAAAAAGAAAATTTTGAATTCATTAATTTACTAATCATAATTAATTATTTTTATGATTAGATTCTTTATAAAAAAAGTATTTATTTCTACAGATTTTATTCACTATTTATGAATTTTAAAAAATTTTAACATTAAAAATGTCTAAGCACAAAAAAAATCTTCAATTTATCAAAGAAACTGTTACTAGTTATCTATATCAGTTTTCAAAAAAAAAAGACTAAATGATTTGTTAGCAATAAAATATAAAAAGAAAAGAGATATCTATATAAACAATAACATAAAAAATATAAAAAAAAAATTGAAAAGCTTAACAATGCATCTTTTTATAATATTAGTACCTACAAAGAGTTATTGATAATAAAAATAAATTTATAGAAGAGTTGCTTGAGAAGCTTAGATGGCACAAGAATTTCTATGACAAAGTTTTTAATACTCAAAATAGATATTTAAGAATTAACTAAATATTGATTTAATCAATATTAATGATGTTAAAGAAAAACATAAAGAAGAGTCTAAAAATGAAGAAGCTTATAAAGATAATAAATAGATTTATGAAGCAGAAAAAAATGATTTTGAAAACACTTATTTTAATCCTAAAGTTCTAATAAATTTTGTTTCTAATAATGTTGAAGAAAGTTATTATTCTGGTTTTGTTCTTGATTTTTAGTTTCTAAAAATAGCTTTTCTAAAAAAGTATTTTTTAAACAATTTGTATTATTTATGTTCTATAAATAACTCTATAATTAAAATAAAATATATAAAGGTTAAAATTTCATCTTTGTAATAAAAAAAAATAATAATAAATCAAAATCAAAGATTTTTACATATTATGGCTACTGTTTATTATTGTATTCCATGTTTGGCATGTTATAAATATAAGAAAAATATTACAAAAAAAAAAAAGAACATGAAGCAGAATTTGAGTAAACTGGTGCAGTTTCTCTATAAGAAAATGCCAAAAAATCATTGTGATGCAAGATTTTATCTTGTAATAAATGCTGTAAATTGAATGAATGTAATAAAATTGTATGTGAAGCTTGCAAGAAAAATAATATGAGTTGTTAATACATTTTACTAAAGACACAAGAGGAATTTAATATATTATAAAAAGAAGGTTTAACCTATGTTTCTGAACAATATATACCTACAGAAACAGGAAAATTTTATGAACAGACATACTTTTAATTTGATAAGTGTAAAACTAAAGCAAATGTAAAGGATTTATTTGCTCACAGAGCTATGAATTTTTTAAATTTTTTGAATAGTGATTCTGATTAAAACTATGATTACAGTTAGAATAAATAGAATTGATACAAGAATCCAAAGCATGAAAAAAATGTTGTTGTAATTTCTAATAAACGAAAGATTTGTGAAGTATGTACCAAGAATTGTATTAATCAAAGAACTTTGGTACAATAGAAAGCTACAGAATTAACAAGTGAAGAAAATGAATTCTGAGCTTTTGAAAATTATTAATATATAGTAACAGCTAGTAAGTTAAAAGGATACGATGTGATCAATAAAAAATAATTAGAAGATATTGAGAGAATCAACTATATTATTGAAAATAATTTAACTAGAAATATGGTGACTTAGTGAAGTAAATAAGTTGTCAACCTCCCAAGTGGTAGGTTGTAAGTTCAAAAACTACAGACAGTGAAAATTTGAATAATTACCTATGTAATATTCATATTATAGCAACTGTTTCTAATAATTGGATTAAGATACCTGTAATTATAGCCATACTAGCATAACTGGCAGGTCATGGGCTATCTGTATAACTGGTTATACAGAAAAATACAAACTGGCATTAAGCAGTACAAACCCAAAATAAGTTTTTGTGGCTATGTAAATTTGTAGAAATTGGAAAACAAGAAGCTTATTTAAGAAAAACTAAGTAGAGAAGTAATACAGATCTTTAATAGTACTACTATAAAGACTAGATCTAGAAAACAGATACTAATATAGAGTACCTGAATGGACAAAAACCTCTAGGTAAAGGGTACCACCAATCAGGCTGCCAGAAGTTCAACTAGAAGGACTAGAAGAAAAGGATATTGGGTTGACCTGATATATCAATGGACTGGTCATAATCTGACTAGCCTATCTGGATTGAGAGTTTGAAGAAAAAGCAAGCATATACTAAAAGTACTAGAGATATACTGTGAAATAGGTGCTGGAATCTGAGTAAACTCTGCAAAAGCAAGCTTTGTTAATGTTTTATAGAGTGAATAGATAGTTAACAAAGAACTCTCTGAGCCTTATAGTCAGATAATGTGCTCTAAAATTGGGTAACAGCTTAACAGATATACAGAAAAGAGGTAAAATATTAGGTTAGATGGCACTTAGGTATACAGGAACCAGGATAGTTAATTGTTTGGATGCAGTATAGAAATTAGAGTATTTAATTAAATAGTCTCTTAGCAGATTATAAGTATAGCAACCAGTATAGAACCTTTAGGCAGACTACTTAAATAGATAATCAAAAGTTATACATATAACTAGTTGTATGCTCATCCTGTACAAGTAATATATAATGTATTCACTAAAAACACAAATAAAGACATTAGCTGCCATTAACATTAGCCTTAATAAAAAAAATAAAATAAAAATAATTTAACTATTAAAGATATTTTAAAAAACAAAAAGGATTTATTATCCAGATCATAGATACAAAGTTTAAAAGATTTAAAACATATAATCAAGAAAAAGAAAGTATTAAGAGAAGTTAAAATAAAAAGATTCTAGAGACTTTGTTGTATTTATATTTTTGGTCCTAGAGAGTTAGGAAAAAATAAATTAGTTCAAGAATTATTTAGTAATTAATATTATTCCAAACTTAAAAAACAGAAAAATGGCAGTAACTAAGTAATTTTTTATCATTAAGAATTTTATTTTTAAACTATTATTTAATATTTTTATTTTTAATAATAGAACAGATATGTTAATCAAAATATTGTATTATTTAATAAATGGTATATGAATATTAGTTGAGATGATATAGTTAAATATTTGAATAATACTAATAAAAGTGTTAAGATAAAACATAGAGGTTTTGTACTATTTTTAGCAAAGATTGTATTTATGACATCTAAAAAGGTGCCACAAGATGCTTTTAACTTTGAAAATTAAGAAGGCATAGTTGATAATACAACTATACACAGAGGTAAAATGAATTTTTTTGTTTTATTTTGTTTAGAAAAATTTAACTTTATATATATATATATTTTAAACTAGAGACAATTTTAATGTGAAGAATGGTAATCCTAGTGTAGTAGTTGGGTTGTCATCCTCCAAGCAGTAGGTTCAATGTTCAATTTCCATCAGTAACAGATTTTGAAAAAATAGACCTATTCCGGCAAACTTATCTGTGATTTGGGGTTTGTAGATTCTGTAATTCTGGTTATACCAAGACTAACTTTGAAAGTGTGCAATATCACATGAATAAATCTGGAAAGTATATACTCAGATTAGAAGCCTGCTTGGAAATTCTAAGCAAAGATGTAGTACAACTTTTGACAGTGCTACCTGTGAAGATCTTGATTCACTGAAAAAAACCTAGGGCAGGTAATCTGTACAGGCAAGAACCTCTAGGTAGGGGGTTCATCAACCTGGCCACTAGTTGATTTAGACATGAAGTCACATCATGCAGGGCTAACTGGATTGGTAGTATAGAAGGACTTGCAAGGGTAGATGAGGTAATGGTGAGGTTGTAAAAGGAGGATACTGGGGTTGTATAAACTTCGCAAGGATTGTAAACTAGGTTTAGCTGTAACTTGGGATACAGAAGCCTCTGGTAACAATGTCTTAAGGATAATCTGCATGAAATAAGGCAGAGGTTCTAAGGATATGGGTAAGCATCTAGAACTTCTCGACTGACATCATGTAATAGAGATGTTCTAGTGATAACAGTAAGGATTGCAGTACAAAGGGTTTAAATAGACAACACCTATAGTTGGGTTGCAGGTATGGCAGCTAGTATAGAACCTATATATAGGTGGACTACTTAAATTAAACCCCAAAAGTGTATGTGTAGCTATATGTACTCTCTAATGTAAAGTAGCTCCTCTGAGGTAATCAAACTATAAGTTACCATGTCCTATAATACTGAATAAAAAAGTTCTAGTTCCCAAAAGACTAGTTTAAAAAAAAAAAAAAAACAATTTGAATGTGATTAGATTTTGTGATCTAATTTACTAAAAATTGAAAGGCTGAAACAACACAAATTTATTTTTTCAAGAGTTCTGAAAAGAATTTTCATAATCTGATTTTTGATATTGGATTGAGAAGAAAAGATCTTTCTAATAAGTAGATGATTAAAAAATGTAAAGTGTTGAGATTTAAAGATAATGAACTCATCATTAAAGATAAAAAATTTATATGAAGACAAGATTTTATCTAATACAAGAAGAACTATTTTTGAGACTACTCTAATATACAAGAATTGTATAAATATATAAAAGAACTTGAGAATTCAGATGAAATTGTTGTTGATGAAGATTTAGACTTTGATAAAAATATGTCAGAATATCATTTTGATAACTCAGATTATACAAAAAAAAAGAAATTAGAGAATGTAGTAAAAGGCAAACATAAAAGAAAAATTGAAGCAGCAAGATCAGTTATCAAAAAAATTTGATTATAGATTTTATTTTTGATTTGTTATTTGTTTTTTTATTGAATATTTTATAAAAAAATTATAGAATCAAAAGCATTTATTAAATGTATTTATTTAGAAAGATCTACTGCATCTTCAAAAGTCAAGATATTTTCTTTTATAGTTATTTTATTTATATTGATCATGTATTTAAAGAAATTACATCTATTAGTAAGATAAAATTTTTTTAAACAGAAGAAGTATATTTTAATAAATTATTTGAGGCAGTAGTGGTAGTAGGGGATGTTAGCATAGAATCATTATGGGTTATATTCATGACTATCTTATTACCTGATTTTTTTTTTTTTGTTTTTTTTCTTTATTAAATTTATTTTATAAACAGTCTTTTAATAGATAGCTATTAGAACAGCTTAGCAACCTTCGTAATTATTAATTTATTAATTATTAAAAAAAGAATACTAGTGCTAAGATTTGTACTGTAATAATAACAAATCTTTTTATAATAACATTCTATAATGAACTTTTTTTTTTTTGTCTTAAGCAGTTACGCTAGTACTTTATTAAGATTCTTGAAACTAAATACATATATAATTATATAGAATTTTCCAATATTTAAGTCTAGCATTACTCAGTTACCCTAATAATACCTAAGTGCAACCTGCTGCACTATCTCAGCTAGAGATAGACTGCTTATCTAACTACTTAAAGCCATATCAGAAAGGTCTTTCTCCTTCTGTAACAAGTATATTAATTGTCTTCCAAGCTTCTTTTTTCCTCTGACTTGTTTTTTCTATTTTTTTCTTTTTTTTTTCTTTCTTTTCTTTCTGTTTTCTTTTTATTCTTTTTTTTTCTTTTTGTTACATTCTCTTTTACCTAAATACCTTTTTTCATTTTACTCGTAATATTAATTTCTTTTTTCTGCTTTTGTATATTTTTATATCAGACTCACCATATTGGTTATAAAAAGTATTTTATACTGTTCTTATTACTATGTCAAGACATTTCTTTACTACTTGCTTACTTAGCAACTTATCAAGTCTTTTCTTTGCTTTTATTGTTGTTAACTCTTTTATTAGCACCTTTCTATTTAGAATTTCTTCTGTTTCTGTTTCTCCAAACAGTGCTTTGTATAATATTTGTGCTAGAATTCTGGTTTTTCCCTCTTCTTTAAGCCTATTTCATGCTGTTGCTGTTGAAACTTTTTGTATTTGTTTCTATATACTTTTTTGTTTGTTACAGCTTGCCAGATGCTTTTGAGTTTCATCTTCACTATTTTGACAGACTTGGCATTCTGTTGTTATATATATCTCTGGTCTTCTTTTATTTAGCTCTACTAGTATCAGTAGACTGTTCATTATACACTTGATTGCTGTGACTCTTCTTGTGCTTAGTTTTCTTGAGGT
Source organism: Cetraspora pellucida (assembly GCA_910591915.1). Classification (NCBI taxonomy): domain Eukaryota; kingdom Fungi; phylum Glomeromycota; class Glomeromycetes; order Diversisporales; family Gigasporaceae; genus Cetraspora; species Cetraspora pellucida. The sequence continues at coordinate 5,775 of CAJVQA010006599.1, read as the reverse complement.
ACAATGTACTCCTTTTGTTCTATTTATCTCTTTCCAAAAGCTTGATCAGTTGTAATATGTATATTATTTTTTTGATTCCAAAGTTCTGATTAAGTTTATATTTCTTTAATTGGCTCCTATTCTGGCATTCACAATTATTTTGCAGAGAAGTCTTGCAGGTATATCTATCCTTTTTTTTCCCACTCTAGTTGGTATTTTATTTTTTTACATCTAAGTTTTTCTGTCTAGACTACTTCTTTGCAGTTTGCTTTCTTTTTTACTAAGAAATCTGCTCTGTCATTTTATTTGTCTTTACTGTGGCTTTTGACTTTGATGAATTCTATATTAGCATTTTTCTTTTTGACTAGCTTCATAATATTTAATATTCACATTGTGTTTTTTTTTAAAAAATTTTCTTATTCTTTATGCTTTGTATTGCATTACTAATGTTTTTTATTACTATGGTGCTATCTGTATGAATTTTTATATTTTTTTCTTCAGGTACTGTTAGAATCACTGCCCATATTGCTACTAACTCTGCTAGTGTTGCTGATGGCCATCTTTCTAGGCCTAGTGCTACTTCTTCTTCTGACCAATTGGCTTCCTCTCCTACTTGCACCCATTCGATACCCATTCTTTCTATATTTTTCTTTCTACCTTTATTGTATAGTGCTCCATCTGTATAAAAAATATATCTTTCTTTGTTTCTTTTTTTGTTTCTTGTTAAGATTTCTATTAGCCATTTTATGAGCATATTGTCTAATTCTTGCTTTCTTATTATTTCTATTTCTAATTCTTCTACTTGTTTGAGCCTAACTAAATCTTCTTCCTTATTTTTCCATTCTTCTATTGTTCTGTTTTTTTTTAGTTAGTTTATTGTCACATTAATTTTGTTGTTATTTTTTTCTATTATTGGTTCTAAAATGACTTTTGTGTTGTGGTCTAGTTGAATCCACTTTTCACATTTTTCTATCATCTGTGTTTGTGTGTTTATGCAGCCCTTATATTTGCTTATTTCTGTCAATGTTTTCCTATTTTCTTTGTGCATTAACCAATGTTCAATTAAAATCTCTTTATCTTTTTTTTTAGTTATTTTGCCTAGTTGTTGATTATTCTTTGGCTCATAAATAACCTATTCTCTTCTTCTTTTATCTTTTGCTATTTTTGTCTATGTGATCTTTAGCACTTGTGTATTATAATTGTTTAATTTGTATTGATTATGTACTTCTCTGTTTGCTTGTATTATTAATATCTTTTTCTCAATTTTGCTAATCCACTTTGACTTTTTTCTTTTACATAACCTTTCTTGAAGACTTTTAAGCTGTCTCTATGTAATTAGCTTTTTGTCTCTTATATCTATTAGCTGATTCAAATATATTAGTCTTCAGCTATTTATTTTGGTACCATTTGCTTTCTATGTTTTTATTTTATTATATCTTTTATCTTGTTTCCATGTCCATACATCTTTTATAAGCATTCTCTTGCTCTAATGCCTATATCTATATCTTTTGCTTTGGCTATTGTTTAAAATACTAGATTGTTTTTCCAATGTTTCTTCACTTTTGATCCTGTTTCTACATCATATATATCTTCTGTTAAGCCTGCCACTTGGCAACCTTGGGTTATTCTGAGCCTTGTTAGTTTACCTAAGTTATCTTTTTTGTTCAGTCTTGCAAAAATACTGCTAATTTGTTTTGCTATTATCTCTTGTTCTAATGTCTTACAGTTGCCAAGATCTTTGTGTTCTATTATGCAATTATTTGCTATACACATCATATTGCATTTGTGTTTTGCCAAGCATATTAGAGGTTGATGTAATTTGTTAATTGTCTTTTTTGTTATTTTTGTTAATTGTAGCAGATACTCCAATTTTGAAATAATTACTGTATTGTTTATATACACAATTTGGCTCATTGTCATTTTTTTCTATCTAAGGTTTTTGATTGTTTAACTAACTATTTCTTGCTTTTTTTTCTACTAATAACTTCTTTATTCTATTATTTAGCCAAATACTGAGTGATCTTACTATTCTATTTTTTGGTTTTTCTTTTATTCTGCTTGCTCAAAGAGAATCTCTCTTTTCTCATCTTTAAGTTTAGTGTTCATTATTATAAGTTTTGATTTAGATCCATTTATTTCAATATCATTGGCTTTGAAGAATTCTTCTGCGATTTCTAAAATTCTTAGTAGTTGCTCTTTGCTATTTGCAATCTATGTAGTGTTATTTGCATATGCTATTGCAGCTTGTCTGTAGCTTGTAATAGTTTTTCTATGTGTTCTTTCTTCTATTTTCTGTTCTACTGTATAGCCAAGTGTTTTATCTTCTTAAATCCTTTCCAGTAGTAAGTTATAGAAAAGCTGCCATATTAAAGATAATATTACTTCATCTTGATCTATTCTATCCCTTGCTGTTATTTCTCTTGTTAGACCATATGCTGTAATAACTTTTAATTGTCTTTTAGAAAAGAGATTTATTATATATTTAATCATTTTTTGTAGTATTTTAACTCTTTTGAGTATTAGCTTTAGACTTTCTAATAGACTGAGTTAAATGCTTTCTTCATGTCTTGCAAAAGTATCCATAATTCTTTATTTTTCTTTTGGGCTTCTTCCATTATCATGTTTAGAATGTGTATTAGTTGTTCTGTTGAGTTACCAGATAGGTCTACATAATTTGGATCTTTGAGTATCTGTCTTTTTAAAAATACTTTGTCTAATCTTCTTGTTATTACTTTGGTAACCACTTTTCTAAAAGTTTCAATTAGTGTGATTGGTCTTATATTGTTAAGGCTATAGCCCTATTCAATGTTTTTGGAATTGGATATATTTGTGCTATTTTTCACTTGCTTGGTATTTCATTCTCTTCTAATATAAAATCTGTAAACATTCTGAATATTTTCTGTATTTTTTCATTTGCATATTTAATTAATGTATAGCTTATATCAGATATCCCTAGAGCTATGCTTGTTTTGAGTTCTCTCAGTATTTCATCACATTCCTTCTTATTTATTTTTTTTCTACTTCATTATACCATGAGTTGTTGATCCAGCTTCTTGGCTCATATATCTCTTTTTATTCTTCTAACATTTCATTCAGCTTGGTTTTTCTTTTCTGAAACTAGTTTTTATAATGTTCTTCTAGGCCTGCTTTAACTGCATTAGGCTCTTTTATTAATTCTTTCTTTTCTTCTTCTCATATCATGAATCTGTCGAGAACTATTTTCTTGTATGATCTATTGAGAAGGCTAACAATTATCCTGCCTTGATCTGTTTTAATTATTTCAAATCTTTTGTTTATATTTTTTTGAATCTGCTTTCTTTGTCACTGCTCCTATTCTTCTTTTCCTTTTTCTTTAAGTATTCTTTGCCAACCTTTAATGTCTTTTATCTAGGCCTCTGACCATTGTCTGTATAGTTCTGATAGGATCACTTCTATTTTTCTTCCTATTGCTTTAAGGTTTCTATTTATTTCTTCTCTTTCTTCTTCTTCTACTTCTTGATTCTTCTTTCTTTTTGCTTTCTTGATTATTTATTGTAGCTCTACAATGTATTCATGCTGCTGAAGTTTCTTTAACTTTGCCTTCTGTTTATCTTTGTGTTAAATACCTTCTTTTTTGAAATATGTTTGTTTGCTGCTTCAACTATAGCATGTTCTATTGCTTCCTATATGTTAGTTATTGTATTTGTTTTGCAATTAGTGACAAAATTGTTTTTTAACAGCTGTTTTATTGCTTTTTTTCATTCTAGCTGCCTCTGTAGTTCTATTGTATACTCTTTTCAATCTTCTTGTTTCGCTTTATCATACAGGTATACTGTTCTTGTTTGGTCTTTATGTTTAATATTTGCTTTGCTATTCTTTGCTACTGCATATTCTAGCCAAATTTCTGTAGTTACTATCTTGTGATCACTATTTGTTAGTTCTTCTGCATCTTCTATTTCTGCTTTCTACAAATCTGATATGAGAACTTCTGATATTCAAATATAGTCTATTCTTGTTGCAATGTCTTTGTTTGACCATGTGTATACTCTTTTTGTTGAATAAAGGCTTCTATATATATTTGCAAACTCTTGCTTTTTAAGGCAACAAAATATTAGTAACTTTTTGTAACTTGTTATTTGTAGATGTTGTCTATCTAATATATTGTCCATTGTGTAGTTAAAATTACCAAGTATAATTACTTGTGAGTGCCTTTTCTTTTTGAAATTATTTCTACCACTTTCTGCTATATACTTCTGCTGATCGATTTGTCATTTAGTGGTATATATATTCCTATTACAATTAGATCTAATTGCTTGAAGTATATTTATATCTTTTTCATATATTCACTGCTTTTTGTTATAGCTCCCACATGCTTTTTCTATTTCTCATTTATCAAAATTTCTACACCTGATCTTTTTTTCTTGTTTTGTACTGCACTAGTCCAAAAACCTTTATACTGTGCATTTAGACTATATAATAAAAACTTTTTTTCTCTTTCTGCCAGATTTGTCTCCACTATACCTTAAATTGTTATTTCTTCTTTTTCTATTTATTCATTCAGATTTCCTAACTTCCATCCCTTAGTCTTAAGTCCATTAATATTGTGACATGCTATTTTAAGTTCTTTTCTGGCTTTTTGTCTCCAGTCTTCTTTGAGCTGATTGTTTTTTAGTACTATTATATTATCTTCTTTTTCTTTATCTTTTCTGCTTTTGATTCCTATTAGATAAGAATATTGTTTTAGTTGTTTTTTTTCATATGTTTTTCTTACATCTTACAGAAATTCTGTAATCTTCTTATCCATATTTGTGTTATCAACTATGACTACTTTCAAGAGCATTGAACAGGCTGAGCCTGTCCTTCACTTATTATTCCTAGCTTTTCTAATATGTTTTGGAAAATTTTTTAGTAGAGTTTGATTTTCTTCTAAACCTCTTCTGCCATTTTGTTATTTTTTCATTGTCTTTTTTATACTTCTTTTTGATATTTTTTTTTTGCTTTAGTTTCTTGCTTGTTGCTTGGCCTTCTATAAATTCTGACTTCTTTTCTTCTTGTTTTTGTAAATTATATCTGCTTTTGTTTGTTTCTTCAGGGTTTGTATATTCTACAGCTGCTTCTTTTCTTGACTTTCAATATAATATATAGTTGTAGTATCTTATTAGTTTGTTTATTGCTTTCTTTAAATTTATATTATTTGCAAAAGTGACTGTTGCTGTGCTTTTTGGGTTTTCATTTCTGTTTAGGGAGATGTGTACTGCTTTTGCATCCTTGTTTCTTAGACATCTTAGCAACAGAACCTTAGAGGCTTCTCTTGCTAAATCCATTAGTTTCACAGTATATTGTCCTTGGTTTTTTTTCTATATATTGTTAACCTACAAAAATGACTATACCTCTTGAACCACTGAACAGAATTCGATGAAACTACCACCATTCGAATCAGCTCACTAAGATGGTTCTAATGAGATATAGATCATCCATTTCCGATTACAGAATCCCAAGATCGAATCCAATAACCAAATTAATAAGAAGCTATAATCTAATTAGTTGAATGATTACTGTACGAAATGTTATACATATCAAACATATAACATTTATGTATTTTGAAGCATCTATATATATATTTTTTTTTTTTTTTTAGTTAAAGTCTCTATCTTGGAAGTTGCAATGTTTTTATTCAAGTATATTAGGACACAGCATGCCACCAAGGACTCACCTTACATTAGAGGTTACAACTAGCCATATGTGCACTTTTGGTGCCTAATTTAAGTAGTTTGCTTACATATTACTATATAAGTTCTACACTAGTTGCCATACCTG
>CAJVQA010006598.1:0-14722 GCA_910591915.1 Cetraspora pellucida | reverse complement strand
TTTTTGTAAGCTCTAATAATTGATTGTAGTTGGATCTTAGTAAAGTTCCAATTATTGCTATTTATTGCTTCTTGTAGCTCTTCTTTTAGATCTTTTTTAAGCAAAGTATTCATAAGAGTTCTTTTATCAAATTTTCAAATTGTTGGTTTACTTGAGGTTTGTTAAAAGTTAAAGATACATTTTACTAACTTGTAATCTGAATTGTCATATAAGGTGTTTAGCTTTATAGCTAAGTGTGAGTAGTCATATAAGGTGTTTAGCTTTATAGCTAAGTGTGAGTAGTCTTTATCGATAAAGATATAATCAAGGTGAAAAGCAATAGTTCTATTTTCTTGAGTTTTTTGGAAGAAAGTAAGAAGAGGTATATTTTCTAAAACTAAGAAGATGTCTGTAAAGTTCTTAAGATTTTCTAAAAGTAAACTTCTTGAAATATCTTTTTGGGCTAGTGAAGCACTGATTTGATCTCTATTTGGATAAATATTTGTATTGAAATCTCCTCTAATTATATTTATTACTTTTGGATTTATTGTTGGAGTTTAGCAATTGAAAAAAAGAATTCTATTAGCTTAACTTAGTAGTGCATATATATTTATGATTTTGAGAGTATAGTTTCTATATGATGAAGTTGTTGTAATAACTTCTTCGTTTTATTTAATTTTGTTGTCTCTAAATAAAATATTTTTATTTTTTGTTTAAATTGCTGCTTTATTTGACCAAATTGAGTTGAAAGGTTATTGTTGTTGCAAAAATTCTTTAGTATTTGTTTTGTTTGTTATTGAGCTCTTTGATGTTTAGGGTTGCTGTTATTAATTTTGATTTAGTCATTGTTTAGATAAAGAGAGAATTTGTGTATTTTCAAAAGTCTTATTTCTATTTAGGATTCTGGTTTTCAAGTAGGGTTTATCTTCTTCTTGCTTTTTGTAAGAGCTTCTTTTAACTTTTTTCACTTATTGGTAACTAAAGTAAATTCTGGTTCTTTTTTCTCAAGATCTAAAAGAGAAATAGTTTGGAGTGTTGCCAATTGACTTTCAACTTGTTGTTGCTGATTAGGAATAACTAAGTTCTCTTTATTTGTGTCTGACAAAACTTTTTATTAGTTTAAAGGTTTATTGTTATCTATTTCTAAATCAGATTGGTTGCTAGTCTAAGCAAGATATTCTTCATTAAATTGTAAAATAGTAACTATAATAACTTCATATTCTTGAATAACTGGATTTTCTTTTCAAAGAATTGCTTTATTTAGCAATTTGTTTTATATGTTAGAAGATTCTAAAACATTGTGTAAAGGTTTTCTTATCCTTTTGGTTTTATTCTTTTGATATTTTTTATATTGTTGTCTAAATTCAACTATCTCTTTGAATTGCTCGCAGTCTTTTTTTAGGTGTTCTTCCTTGTTACAAAAGATGCAGACCTTAGAAACTGATTTCTATTCAGTTGTAACTTTGTTGTCTTATAAAAAGATATAGTGTGAGATTCTTGTTTCAAGTTTTGGATTATTAGTTATCTCAAAGATTATAATTTATTAGTTAGTTGTATAAGAAGTTCCTTCAATAAGAAGTGATTTGATAGTTATAATTTTTCCAAAATTTTCAAAGGTTTTCAAAATTGTTTTAGAAACTCATTTTTTGTTATTAAGTAGTACATTTCTGATCTTGATAGGAAGGAATGATTTTCTATTATTTGTGAGAATAAATCTATATTAGATTTAATTAAAAATTACTATGTTCTTGCTAGCATAGTGTTTAAGATGTTTGTTATTAGCAAATGCTAGTTCTAAATATGTTCTGTTATCTTTGACAAAGTACTGTTTTGTAGTGATTACATCTTATCCTATATGTTCATATAAAGAAATTATAATTTCATTAAAAGAGTAATTTAAACTTCTGATATCAAAGACCAAAGAATTATTATTTTTTGACTTGATAAAATTTCTAAGAGATAAGGCAGAATATATAAACTGCCTCCTTTTTAATTTTGCAAAAAAACTGGACCATTGATTTTTGCTCCTTAAAGATGTATTTATATTAACATATGTTTCGATATATGGGTTGACATGTGCTTTATTGTGTACATCTGGTTGTGTTTCAATATGTGTTTCTGAATCTATTACATGACTTTCTTGTTTATTATCATATAATGTTTCATGTATATGTGTCTTTGTTGTTGTTAGTTTACTGCTTACAATGTTATCTTTTTCAGCTGTTCTAACTTTTGAACTTTCACTACTGTTTTTCTTTGTAATGTTACTTTCTTATTCTGTTACCAAGATAGCATTTTTATTTAGTTCTTATTCTACTTGTTCATTCCAATTTGTATTATTGTTTAAAAAAAAACTTGTTTCATATTTCATATTTTGCTTATTTAAAAGGAAGTTTGTTTTAAGTAAAACTCTTTTGTGTTTTTGAAAGTTAAATAATATAAGTCTACATTTCTTAGAAACAAAAACCTTTACCCTAATTCTAATAAAAAATAAAGGACCTTTATTTTTTTTGTTAGTTGTTATTTTGTCAACAATAAAAATCCTGTTCAAATCAATAATAAACAGAAAAGAGTTTGTATTTAATCTTTTAATTCTAATGCTATTAACTCTCATCATCTCAATCTTTTTTTAACTATTAAACAAATTGATATCTTACTTTCATCTTCTCAACAAACTGATTATTCTTCTATATTTTTTTTCTATATCATCTTCTTCTATATTATTTTTTTCTAAACCATCTTCATCTATACCATCTTTTCTACATTATCTTTTATTAAAATTAGAAATTTATACTTTAAAAAGAAAAAACATGCAGAAGAACTTGAGATATTTAAAAATCCTAATACCTATTCATTAAAACTAACCCTTAAGTATCCTAATTCTCAAGTTCCAACACAGATCAAAGAGAAAGAGTCCAATTAGCCAAAAAAATGAAAAACTTTGCTATTTGCTCAACTTCTTACTAATAAAGTTCCTTTAAATGCTTTAAAAGAAGCAGATGAGTTAGCAAAGAGTAAAACAGAAAATACAAAAAAAAGAAAAGAGAAAGCAGCCCAGAAATGAGCTGATCGGAAAGCTGAAAAAAAAGAAAAAAGACGAAAGTGAGTGAAAAAAAGAAGATCGGTTATGTAAAAAAAGAAAAGACAATCATGCGTAATTATGCTGTGCTATACTTATCTGTATAAATACTATATCGACATTAATTCGACATATCCGATGTGCACCATAATACCCCCTAAAATGTTAAAACCATAGCATTTTTTGAGCAGAGTTTGAAAGGTCATATTTCTAATTTTTTTTTTAAAAAACATCGATTTTTTTTTTATTGGTAGATAGTTAATTCGATTAATAATTTATTTCAATAAATTTCAAGAATAAATATATTTTTTTCTGGAAATTTGTATATAAGCAACTTTTAAGTGCGTCATAATACCCCACTTCACCTTATATACATTAAAAATTTTTTTTTAAAAAAGTAAAATTGAAAAAAAACCTAAGCTACGTATTACATGATTACGTATAATCAGAAATTTTTTCCACAGAATCGATCTCCCGATTTGGTTTAACTTGGTGATCCTTAAGCTTTGAACTGATAGCGTATTTTATGTACGTACATGTATTTCTAAGCTTTTAATCCGTTCACAGAAGTTAGCACAATTTCAGATCGTCTCCATGAGTCGGGATTTATGTATCAAAATGCTAATTTCGATCACAATTCATTACAAATTCTTGTTGCGATATTGATCCGGTTGACATCTCAGTCATGATAAATCCACATATCTGCTTTTTGTGTTAAATGTTCTTGCAACATCTCAGGATCAATATATAACATAACTCCTCACCTTATAAATCTGAGCGTTATTTTGCGACAATACGATACCCGTATTTCTTGATTTATTCAAGACTTATGTCTCAGAATATGTTCACAAGGACCTTCACGGTAACAACTTTTTATTAAATTAAAGCATTAATTTCAGATCTAGGATTGGAGTAATTTCAAAATTTGATCTAAATTAAGTCATCATTCTAAATAACGCCCATGGGTTATTTCGCGACAAATACAATAAATAATTTAAATATAGTTTTCTGTGAAAACCTCCTTTATTGACTTATTGAAGCACTAGTAAGCCTCATTTGCATGTTTTGAGTTAGGCCACATATCGCAATTATAGTGTTATGAGATCCACAGTTCATATAAATGAGAAACTCTACAGCTTATTATTGAACTAATTACGTATAAATTTATAATGAACAACTTTTAACTAACCTCCTTAGAATTAGATGGAGTTTTGAGTGCAACAGTACTAGATGGCTCACAAGCTCTTACAACTTCGTCGTTATCATCATTAACCAATTTTCTAAATATTACTTAGCATATATACGAATTAGTTCTAATTTCATGCACTTATCAATTTTTTTGTTTCCATTAGTCCATCCTTGAACAGCTGTATTGGGATCACATGTTTGACACTACGCTTTCTCGTGTTATATTTATTATTAGTATACACGTACATATTCATATGAGTGCCACCAAGGGAAAATCCGATGTAAAAAATTATACGTACGTTATTGATGTAGATGCGCTATTTTATATAGTTATATTAATAATGTAACTAAGTCGTATAATTTTACATCGAGGTTTCCCTTGGCAGCACTCATATTCAAAATTTCGACTGTGTAAACCGAAATAATAATTACAAGTAGGACCGAATTAAAATATTTATTATAGACTGTGGATTTCAAGAGTCTCAAAATGTTTGTTTCAGCAGATTAAGATAATGTTCGAAAGTTTTGCGCTCGTTCTTTTAACATCAATTCCTCAATTGTATCAAAAACCAGTCCCAAATAATCCGCCTTTTTTTTGATAATATTCTAAGGCATCTTTCTCATATCGACGTCTACACTATAAGTATCTCCATTCCAGTTTGCGGAGCTCTTCCCGTTTTTGAACTCGTTTACAGAAAAGAAATACACCATTCTTTTTATACGCATATACTGAATAGATAACGATAATATATGTAAACTCTGTTCAATATAATTTAATAAAATATAGTTAATTCTATAACGAACTGATATTCTGATGAAAAAAATTTGGTATAGAAAATTGATATATTTTCTTAAGAGCCTGTAGCACTTTTTATATCGAACTAAATAATTTAAAAAATTTGAGTCCGTTATTCACTATAGAGAGGTTTTTTTTATATCCGAATCGATTATATTCATCGTACCGTAAAAATTACTTTAAAAAAACAAATCTTCATTGAGGATGGAAATGACGCTCTTTTCGCAATGACCAGGTTACCTCTCGGAGAGAGAACATCTTTCCTGATAAAGTATATAACATATTATGATCTCATTCTCTAGAGTTATAGCTGGAGCTCAATTGTACGCACGTACATTCTCCCAACCAATTATCCAGTGTTTAAAATTCGATGTTTCAACGTCCTCTAAGAACACAATTTATTTTTAATTGCAAATGCCGATAGTCCCTGATTATACCCCCGGATTTTATAACAATCTCCGATATATCTGTCTTATTCAAGTTTTCTTAATCGATAGAATGTATGACTATGTGAAGAGATAATCTAAAGCCAGGAGTTTTTAAACTGATTACTAATCGAGATTTGTACCCTCATATGCGGTTATTTTAATTCAGGTCAGATAAAAACTTCTTCACGGGGAACTATAAATCTGGGTCAAGAATAGAATTTCCTTTTCAATTTATTCATTCATTTGTTTATTTTATTTATTTATTAATTGTCGAGTACTTTAAATTCTTTGGATATTATAAATTCTTAATTTGTAGTCCCAACGAAGATTATATACGGTGATAACTAGAAAACAACGGGATTAAACGAATTCTACAAACTTGGAAACTCGTTTAGGGGCTTAATCACATGTAGCTTGTTAAAAATCGAATGCTATCATTAATTGGTTTTTATAATAATAGTTAAATATACAAGCTAGGTCAAGCTAACAATACTCTAATACGTATTAATAAATTCTGAAACGATTCTGTTAATCAAAGGTAACGATATTTACAATAAATAAATCCACCTTTTCATGTGTATCATGACAGGTTATCTGAAAATACATTGTCACCGGCACTATGTGATATTAACAAAATGAAAACATTCTTTTGACAAACCAACCTAAAACATTTCGCTGGCCAATCAGATTTCAAGATCAGGACAGTTAATAAAACCGGCAAAATTCAATAAATGTAATACTAAAAAATCAAATCAAATCAAATAAAAAATTCGGATTATTCAAGCCGAATCAAATTTGATTTCTTCATACAGAGTGAAGTGAATTTTAGTTAAAACAACTCGCCAAAGGCGTAACTAAGGTAATATAAGTAATAATTTTAAGCGAAGATTTTAATATAACCATTTATTAGGTTTATTAATTGGTTTCCTTTACAAAGCTAAATTACAACTCTTATAATTTTTACATCAATATGGGGCGAAAGGGGCTTTTATGAATTAATCTATTACTATTACAGCTAAACTCTCAGATTACTTAACAATTTCTCCTTAAGGGGACGGGTTTCTCTGATTAACAGTTTCTCCTTAAGGACAAGTTTTCTCTACTTTACCTTCGATCTTAACCCAATACTCAATCTCATTGCCTCCTCACTAACATTCTTCGATTCGAGTTCGTATCAATTTTGCTAGAATATTCCATTTTGACTCAAACAACATAACAATCGAAGATCCCATGATATTGATCGATTTTAAGCCACATTCCTATGATCACAAGATTTACTACGCCTAATTTCAGAATCTTAATCTTCTCTAACGTCAAGATCTTAAATACAGAAATAATAAATACAGAAATAATAAATAAAATAAATAATAAATAAATAAATAAAAAACCAACCACCGTTTTAAATCAAATGATAACTTCAAAAAATGGTAAGAAAATATGCGAAATTCTAACTCTAAATCGAACATTAATTATTTATTTTAATAATTCAGCTTAAGGCTATAAGAGTAAATTTCTCAGTTATTTTATTATGAGAAAAAAAGTCATTTTGATATACTCAGGCAATGGAAATAAATCTCATGAAGCATGCGGATTGATAAGAAAGTTTTCAAACATCACAAATTAGTACTAAGTAGTATAATAAACAAATCGTACTCGAGCTATCATCTTTTAGATGTGAGAGTACAGTTCACCGAAATCGAGCTATACTGTATTCAAGAGTTCCAGCGGTAGTGCACTCATTTGTACAATATCTATTATGCGATATTAAGGTGTTTCGTTGATGGATTGGTAGAACGTTTCTTACAAAATAACCAACCGAATCCATTGCTTTTATTGACGGCTCTAAAAAGTTGAACATTTGAAACACATGGACCATATCTTTATTCAATAAGAAATAATAGTAAATGCGCCAGTGTTTTTAGTATATGCGCCAGTGTTTTTAGTATATGCCATCATAAAAATAATACGACTAAAACCAGAAATTATTTAAAAATACGAACCTTCATAAACTTCATGTTGTACGAATGTAGTTCCAGCTTCAGAAGCTTTTTGAACCAACAAATAAATCTCATCTCTCAACACTTCACTATCACCACATTGTATTAATAACGGAGGTAAGTCATGTAAATCACCAAATAACGGAGATACATAAGGATAAGTAATCAGTTTTGAACGATCCTCATGAGATTTCAAGTAAAGATTTACAGGGTGTAATGGATCATCATCTTTTGGTTTGAATAAATAATCATAAGGTTTATTTTGATCCCAACTTGCGCATGACATCGTCAAATCTACCCACGGCTATATAATAAAAATAATAAGGTTCATGTGTGCAATATAATATATAAAACCGGATAAACAAAAATAAAGGTAACTTACTGAAAATAAGACCGCTCCACCTGGTAATGGCATTCGATTGTCACGAAGATAATAAAGCAATGCTAAAGCTATTATTATCAATAATAAATCAGACCAACATAATACACAATAATTCCTATAAACGCTATATAAAAAGAAAAAACGAAAGCTCGCCTAAACCACCACCAGCGCTGTCACCCGCAACGACAATGTTATGTGGTTGAATTGCCAAACCATTAGGGTCAATTAAATAAAGAAAAGAATGAACGGCATCATGAAGACCACAAGGGAAAGGATTTTCTGGTGCTAATCGATAATTTATTGCTAATAATTGGATAAGTGTATGTAGATCAGCACATGATGACATGTGACAAATTACGAACCAATCAAATAGCATATTTCATGATGAATGAATACACATATACATACCAAAAACTCTCCTTCCAGTTACTTTCGATAGACGATAGTTTAAATCTCTATGCGTTTTAGCTGACATAAGATAATAAGCACCACCGTGTAGATACAAAATTACTTTTTCGTTTGACCATTTAATACCATCTTGATCAATATATATATGCTTATAATGAGCAGCTGATAAATGATAATCATCGTTAATCTTTCTCCATAATCTTTTGGGTACAATCCATTCAGCACTAATCTCTCGATTTCCTGTTTCACAGTCTTCTAAATCCTTTAATATACCAGGTAGCCCTCTATTCAAAACTCTAAATGATACGGGTGTAACAACAATATCCGAAGGGGTAAAAGTAAAAGGAATGCTAGTAAACATTCTTAGTTTATCCACGTCAGCCAAGTGGGTATGCTCGGTTAGGGCTCTCATGGCGGCGCAAATTAACGTAAGTTGTATCGGCCAAGAAGGTTTACGGGGACCGGATAGATGATGAGTGAGAAAATTTGCAGTTAAGATAGTTGCTTGAGAAGTTAATAACATGGCATGGTCAAATAATTTCCAACTTTCTATGGAGGAAGATGAACAAACTGATTTTTTTTCAAGAACATTTGATTTTTGATGTTGATTATCTTGCTTGTCATCATTTCGTAATTTATCTTGAACAGATGTTTGAAAAGAAGCGAAATTATACATAGTAGATTGATCGATTTTAAAATAGTAGTCTTTTTTTTTTTTTAATTTTGAAATTCAGATAATGGGGGTTTTTATATACGTTTTATTTTATCAATAACAAGTAGTATATAATAAGGTAAACTGTAATAAATTTTTTGTGGGGGATTGTTTGGTGGTCAGGCGACGATCAGAACGTAACAGGAACAAATATCATTATATTTATTTGTATAAATGGCGAAGTGGCAAAGCATATAATGGTGATGCATAATATTTTTTTGATCATAGCATAGTGAAAAGAAACATCAGATATGATTTGCTCATAGTAATACTTTTGGTAGTTTTTGGTCAACTGGAAATCCAATTAGTCGAGCAGGTGATAGAAATTTTCTCGCTTTTAAAAATTTTAATTGGCTAAAATAAAACCTTTTTTCAAAAGTTCTCAGATTATGATTGCACATGTGAGTTGCAGAATCGTGGAAATACTAGTTCGATCAAGTTTTCTTGTGTTCTCGCTGATTCCTGTTCAATCATAACCTTAACGACCGATTAAAATGCATGACCCCACATATTAATGTTAAGCCAAAATCCGAATTTATATCTAATTAATTTTAATGTTAATGTTTAATGAATCGGTTATTACACCATAAAACGCAGAATCCTGCATGCTTTTTTCTTTTTTAATAATGAAATAATTTCAAAAGGAAAGGTGGCTTTTCACTTTAAAACTGATAATAAATAAATAAAAGAATAGGGAACAATACAGATCAAAATACACATTTGTATGTTAGCATACACAGGTGGCTCCCCGCCCAATTATTATGTAACCGTTACAATTATCGCATAACATGTTATATACTGGGACCGACGAAAACGATGTATTAAAAAATGTATTTTGAAAGTTAGCAACTATAAATTAGAGGTTCGCTTGTGATTTTAATATTTTGATCTATTTAAACAATGCAGGGACATCTTGTTATAGAACATGAATTGTTATAATATGTGAATAGAAACAATAAATTATCAATCAAGCAATGTGTGGAAGTAGATTCATTCAAAATTTGTTTCATTAAAACGGGTAACATGATCAACTTTTAATACAGTGA
Source organism: Cetraspora pellucida (assembly GCA_910591915.1). Classification (NCBI taxonomy): domain Eukaryota; kingdom Fungi; phylum Glomeromycota; class Glomeromycetes; order Diversisporales; family Gigasporaceae; genus Cetraspora; species Cetraspora pellucida. The sequence goes on along the minus strand of CAJVQA010006598.1, from coordinate 4,707 downwards.
TTTTAGGGTTGCATCACTATTACGAGATAATTCTATTACAAGAATAACTTAAGCCTGGAATTATACAGTCAATGCAACACGTAAATGTGATTCAAATTGATGTAAATTGTTCGAAAAATACACATCGTTTATCATAAATACATAACGGTGGGAATGGAAAAATGGCGGGCAATCTTACATAGGTAAGATGAGGAGTCACATGGTCATGCTCTAAACTACTTCGAGCTAAAGAAAAAAGGGATGAATCGTTGAAATCTTGGAGTAATAACGGGGTAACGAAAACTTAACAGTAAACAAATTGCGTATATCGATATAGAATAAAAAATATTCTAAGCCAAAATCAGTTTTCTATCACTTGTTCAATAATCAATCATTCATACTTTTGATTCTTGTATAAATCTGGTATTCGCATACAATGACGCAGTTTCATATGTTTTCTGCTGCTTATCCGATATTAACTGTTCGTAGCCACCGCTTATTTCCCCGCCTTTTTCTTTGTTTGCACAGGTGAACATGGAGTTAACGTCCAAAAGTAGTTCTTTCTTTGTTACACTTGCATTCATATATATGCAATTATATGATTATCGAGTCGGTTTTAACAAGTTTTAAATTTTATTTTTCTTGCTTTTTATGTATATCGATATAGATGCTTTACTCTAAATACTCTACGATTTTTTTAAATAAAAGTTTTTTTCAAAATCAAGAGTATTGTTAATAATTCAATTATATATATAAGATATTGTATAAATGTTTAAAAAACATATATGAAATTAAATATTATTATTAGTAAACAAAAATATTAAATTTTTTTATAACAGTTAAGTTTTCAAATCTTTAAAAACAAGAATCATAGTCCGAATCAAACTAGAGGCAAAAAATACATTGTAATTTAATAGAATCAAGTTGAATATAAAGATTTTGTAAAAAAGTCCAAAGGTAAGTATAAAATTGAATTAGGAATTTTTTTGAAAAAATCAATATTATAAAGAAATAGCATTATATATAACGACAGTATGATAAAAGATCCTTAGTTATACAAGTAAGTTCTAAAAGATATAAGCAATACTAATGTTCTTGTATTTAATTTATAAAAAACTTGATTGAAGAAATAATAAATATATAACAAGAATTAAAATAATAAATAAAGTAATAAATATAAGAAATTTGTATAAAAGAGTTTTTACAAAAAAAACTTGCTTTTAAATTATATATAAAAAATAAAAACTTAACATATAATCTGTAATCTAACCTTACAAGAGTAATTAATGTCTATCTAAATTTGAATATAAATAATAATATAGAAAAGAGTAACATATTTAATTCATTAAATAATCTAAAAATTAATTTTAGTAATGGTCTTTGAGACTAATATAGAAGATAAAGTTAAACAAAAAAAGAAGCTATGAAGTAGATTAGTAAAAAATATAATTTAAAATTATACAGAATGTAAGATACAGTAAAAAATACATATATGTTTCTATACTTGTTGATTTAAGTAAAAAAGAAGTTGAATAGAAAGAAAAATAGCAGTATAGTAAAAAATAAAGATGTTATAAATAAAATAAAAAAGTAAAAATTATGCATAAAATTAGATTTTTTTTATTGTTATTAATATAGAATTATGTTATATTTTAGTTAATATTAAATTAATAATAAACTATTATTGAAAATAATTTCATTTATGAAATAGTAAAGTTATTTATATTGTATTATATTAGTACTATTATAGTCTTATTGTCTGAGTGTTATAGTAAGACTATAAATTACTAAAAATTTACAAAAAAATATAAAAAATAAAATTATAAAAAGTTTGAAATATATTTTTTTGTAAAATATAAATATAGTTATATAAAAAATATTTAATAGGTATGACAACTTAGTAAAGTTGATAAGTTGTCATTCCTCCAAGTTGTAGGTTGTGAGTTTAAAACCCATCAATAGCAAAATTTGGATAATCATCTATGTAATATCTAGACAGTATTATAACAATAGCATTCTGTCAATTAGTTAAGATAGGATATCTGTAACTATGATTATATCAACATGACTGGCAGGTCTGAGGTATCTGTGTAATCTTGGTTACATAGAGGAATACAAACTAATACCAGGTAATAAAAACTTAAAATAAGTCTTTAGGTCATGTAAATTTATAAAACTAAAAAATTAAAGCTCACTTGAAAATTTTAAGCAAAAAGGTAATACAAATCTTTGATAATACTACTATAAAGGCTAGACCTAGAAAATAGATACCAATGTGAAAGAATCAGGCAAATGAAAACCTCAGATGAGAGGTATTACCAACCAGACTACCAGATTTCAAACCAGAAAAAAAAAATATTAGGCTGGTTTCAATATATCAAAAACAGGTTATAGTTTTTTTAAGCTATCTGAATTGGAAGTCTGAGGTCAAAGTAGGAGTATACTAAAAGTACTAGGGATATACTATGAAGTCAGTATTAGGGTCTGGATAAACTCTATAAGGATAGCCTTTGTTAGTGTTCTAAAAATGAATAGATAGTTAATAATAGGAGGTCTCTTGTATCTTACTAGTAGAAAACATATTCTGAAATGTGTAATGGTCTAGGAACTAGTACAAAAAAGATAGATATCATACTGCTCAGATAGTATATCAACTAGATATATATAGAAGTTAGTTGGAGTTACATCATGACAAAACAGATGATTAGAAAGTTTAAATAAAAGTAGATTATAGATATAGTATCTAGTATAGAACCTTAGAGCAGACTACTTAAATAGGCAATCAAAAGTTGTATGCATAACTAGTTGTATTCTTATTTCTGTAAAAATAATTGTAAGAACTAATCTAATAAAAGTCAATAAAATATTGTCACAAAGTATGATCTTTAACAAAAAAAAAAATTAAAATTTTTTTCTCTAAAAAACAAAGATTTAAAATTTTAAAAAAGATAATTGTAAAAAATACAAAAATAAAAAACTATTAATAGATATTAAAAATATATTTATGTTTTATTTAATATTAAAATAAGTACTTGTAATTTAAAATTTTATTAATAATATATTTTAGCTAATAGCTTTTTTTTTTTTTAAATATTAAGATGAGTACTTGCGATCTAGGATTTTATTGGTTGCATTACAACCACAGGAGGCAATCATGGAAAGAGTGTACAACTAGCCACTTGCACAACTTTAGTTATTGTCTAATTTAAGTAGTCTGCTTGAAGGTTCTATACTAGTTGCCATATCTGGAACCTGCTTGTAAGTTCCCTATTTAATCACTCTGTTCCCATATCTACCCACCTACTTACATCTACTAAGATGCCCTAGTTGATACCGGTTCAAATATGTATGGTCACTAAGTCTTTAAAGCAGTTCACTCATATGGAAAACCTTTGACCTTGTACTAAATCTTCCAAAATCTTCTGTATCCTATTCTTATAGCTGACCTGATATCACTATGGCTAAGACCAATACTGGCAGTCAGGATGTATCATTTAACCGCTATGCCCTTGTAGAGTTCATCCCAACCCTAGTACTGACTTTACAACATATTTCTACTACTTTGATATTCAATTCAAGTTCTACCAAGCTTCTAAACCAGATAGCCTGGAAAGGCAGGTCATAACTATACATCTCTGGTTTACATGTTTGCTAGCATGTAAGCTTTTCCTCCAGAACCTGGAAATTCTGACGGCCTGGTTGGTTCCATTTGGCTCCTCCTCAAAGGCTGGCTCTTTGCCCAGTTTCACAAGTTCTAGCTTCATTTCATAGATCTAGTTTTTACAATAGTATTGTCGAAAGTTCAGGTTACCTCTCTACTTGGGTCTTTCAAATGGGTTTCCATCTTCCTACCTGGTTCCTATGATTTACACGGCCTAAGGACTTATCTTGGATTCACACTACCTGATACTGGTTTGTGTTCCTTCATACAACATTGCATAAATGCCCTAGACTTTCTAGTCATGCTGGTATGACACGAGTTACAGGTGCCTTATCCCAACCAATCATGAAAGACAGTTAACTGTAACATAAAAAAAATTGCAAATTTTTGCCATCACTGGGATTTGAACTCTAGACTTGCCACTTGGGGGTTAACAACCTATCCACTTCACTAGGTCATCACATCCTATTTTAGCTAATAGCTATTTGTATAAAAAAACTATACTAATTATAAAAAAAGTATACAATTAATCATTTATACAATTTTAATCATTATCTAATTTAAGTAATCATAAACAACATATCATTCTTTCTAACGATCATCTGGACCAAGTTGGCACTGAAAGTAAATTGAAGATTCTGGCTCTAAAGTAAATAATATTTTTAGTTTTACATTAAGTAAACTTGCTGTTAACAAAGCTCAAGTACATGATATACCAAGGAGTAGATGAAACTTGAATGGTTCTTGTCTTGGGTTAAGCTTTTTGTCTGGTAGACTTCCTCACATATTCGACATCCAAACTGGAAGGATATTCTGAAAGCAAGTAGAGACAAAATCAGTTCTCTTGTTAAGAATATTAGAAGCAAAAGAAAAAGAAAAACAACTAGGAAAACTCTCCTTGACTTGAACCTTTGCAATAACAATATACCTCTTCTTCATCTTTTTTTTGTTTTCTTTTTTTGAAAAAGTGGGAATTTGGCTCACCTTTATCAAAAGATTGACATTGTGCATCACTTCCTTTTTCAGTTATATGCTTGTTTGGACATGGCAAATAAGGAACACAACAA
>CAJVQA010006597.1:0-14723 GCA_910591915.1 Cetraspora pellucida | reverse complement strand
CCACCTAAACCCTTATACTTAATAAATTCCCCTTCGCTATTAAATCCCCTTTCCTTGATATATTTAATTAATCGAATTAATGCGATTAATTGCCGGGGTATCCATATCAAGGAATTGATCGCCATACTCGCTCTCACGTGAGGCCCCGGCATTTTAATTTCATCATGTTATTGGGCCTTACAATATATAATGATATATACAATTATATTATGTCATTTATTAGGAATCATCAATAAATAACGTACGAATGTTTTTTTGGAATTAGTATAAGTTTTTACCCAGTTTACAAAAATTTTGAGTGATTTAGGCATTCATAAGCGCCTTTTTATAATTTACTGAGTAAGGTATTACTTAACAAACGGTGTCTCCGGTATATGATGTGTATTATAAATTTTATGAGTAAATATTATGAAGAGTTCATGTTTATAATTTTTTATAATCTTTAATACTACGTATAAATTAAGATATAACATACATCAAATTATGATTCCAAAACACTAATATTAACAAGAATACCAAAATGGTGTATAACTATATATTATAAAAAATAAAAAAAATGAAGATATAGTAAGAGAGAAAAGCGTAGCTAGAGAATTATATTCAACACCCTTCGCTGTAATTTTTCTTTCTTCATGGAAATTATGAATATTCATGATAGCTTTTATAACTATATCTTTAGTTAATTTTTTGCCCTGCTCTTGAGCTAATAAATTTGCAGCATGTAAAACATTACGAATTTCGCGACCATTTAATTCAAAATTAATAAAATCATCCACATTGAGTTGTATCTTTAATTTCTCAATAAATTTAGTCCAAACTTCTTTTCTTTTCTTCTGATCGAATTTTGGATAATGGAAAAACATATTAACCCGTGAACAGATCGCGGGATCAAAATTTGTGACACGATTTGTTGTCAAGAATAGGACACCTAAAAAGAGAAATGTAGCGATATTATAAAATATAGAATCAATTAATAGTAATGAAGAAGAAATGACAAAACTTGAAATCTATATAATCTGTTTTCAATTTACCTTGATAGTATTCCAAATGACGTAAAAATATGCTAACCATTACATTACGTTTTAGATCAGTTGTGTTGCGTCTTTCGAGATAAATATCAGCTTCGTCAAGTAAAAGAACGGCATTCCATTTATGAGCTATATATAGGATCTGGACAAGTTTTTGTTCCACTCTATTTACAGGAAAGTGGTTAACGCATTATAGAATAGCAATAAACTTATAAGGAAAAATCAATGCGCATAAACACTACATACTTATCAGGCTCTGTCCCAAGTTCGTGCACGCTCATCATCCATAAAGGATGTTCAAGGAATTCAGCTACGGATTCAGCAGTTAACGTTTTTCCCGTGCCAGGAGGTCCATAACATAAGAAGATGCATCCATTACCTTTACCGACAATGGGATCAAGCGATTTCGATGATGAGTGATTGACACCTTTGTTTGACCCTGTACACTTTTTCACTAGCCCTTCAAGTATTTCTCTTTGTTCCATAGGTATCACTAGACTATTTAAGGCATTTGGATCAAAATGTACGTTGTTTATTTTTGAAACATCAAAACATCCCCATTCTTTCAATGCAAAACTAAAACCATAAACTATTGCGGGTGCGCGAATATGATGTTCTTTTATTAATTTCTTTTCATCGAGATAAATATTTCTCGCTTTAAGCAATTGAGTGTCACATTCGTTTGGCGGTGTAGCATTTTCCATAAATTCGTAATCAGGATTCATTAGCGCAAAACTTTCAACATCAATCATAATGCGGCCATCAGCCCTTATTCTCTCTACTTTAACACAATTGTTCACTCGTTTCCAGCGTAATAGCGGGCCTTTATATTCCTGATAATGCCTCCCTTTTGCGAGGTCAAAAAACTTTTTTCCACGCTCAGCAAAATTTTTCTCAAGGGAGTTTTGGCATTCAAGATATTCAAATGGAGCAACAATTAACTCGGAGAATTTCTTCTCACCCACAAAGTACTCTATTTTACGTCTTATACAGCCTTCTTTAAATCCCTCACCATCACAATCGATCATCTTAATGGAAATCACGAATACCCTTATTCCTTCTGGATCATCTCGGTAGTCTCTATATTCATATGTTATAGAAACTTCACCACCGAGCTTTTGGCCAGATAAGTTACATTGACTATGAAGAAACAATTCCAATACAAAAAAAAAATAACAATTGCCAAAAAAAAAAACAAATGTATAATTGCAACTTTTGTATTGATAATTTTAGAGCATTTGCTTGGGAATAAAAATTGCAAAGAACGAGATACTTACTATTGTACAAACTTCTTTGGAGGAAAGAATACCCACAACATATCAAATGAAACTACACGTATTGCAATCATCCATTCTCTAGTACATATCTCTTGTTTATATTCTTCTTTAAGAAAACGGATCAAGTGCTTCAAGTAAATGGTTGATTCGTCTAAAAGTTGGAAAAATCTTAATTATCAGCTCTAATATAAAATCAATTAGCATATGGACATATAAAACTATTATAAGAGAATTTTTTTTCCTACTAATTTATATATTTACACTCATTTATGAACCAAATTAATACGTAGATTAGAAAAAATCACCATTATTTATATAATGTTAAATGCGTACAACTATTTCATAACGACAAATTCTGAACCCAAATTAAAAATTTATGATACAGTACTCTGAAAGGAGTAAATTTTTAGTTTGTTCCAGAATTATGAGAATGGTTGTAAGTGACGAAAATTCGAATCCCAAGTACGTAATAGAAATATCTAAACCAATAATTTGTACATCCATGTTAAATTATATAATTTGAAAAGGCATACCAGATTCTGTCACAGTTTCATGCGTAGATATTAATTCGGATTCAGTGGCATCATGTAGTTTGTCTAGGTCATGAAACAGGATCTTAGCTTCGATCTTAGGAGTGCGGCACTTTAAGTCATTATTCTCAGAAAGGATGCCTTTTAGTTTATTGATCAACGCCTTGCAACTCAATTCAACATATGTTGTGCAATCCTTTTCCGCGTATTCATAAATAATAATGAAAGGAGAGTCACTTTTTTGAGTTTTAATTTTTTCCGTTCGTTCCCTCTTCCCAGTTTGCTGGTTGTAATAATCTTCGTAGCAAGGCCACTTCCAATTATCATCTCGGAAATTTTCGACTTCTTTATCCATATCTGACATAATACAAGTAGAAAAAAAATTAACTACTCAAATTTAATCTTTTTTTTTATATACAAAGGAATCAAGGTTTTCGATTACTTTAAGAATTCATTAATAATACGAATCAAATTCAGTTTCGGATTATGACAAACTCGAAATTCTACACGTTTTAGAAATTACGTAATTTGTATTATTTGCGAGAATATCGATATGAAGAGTACAGACGTATTTAGCTATAAGGTGTGCTAAGGAGATTTACTTATTTACTCGGGTAATACAAACCAAAAAAAAAGGAAATTGATTTTGTAAATAAACTAAGTACAAGAAGTACGTGAGATAAAAATTTGGGCTAGGGCCCTAATATTAGAGGCTATAGAAACAAATTAAGCGTGTATTATATGTAAAGTTTTAATGCAAGCCGATTTAAACACTTGTTTTTGAGTATTTTCGCTTTTTTCTTCTTTCGTAGCGAAGCATGACTTAATTATTTCTATATAAAAAATATGGTTTAAAATAAATTGTAACTAATAACGGCAATATGTCAGTGCCAATACCTAGAAAAATTGTCCGGCATGTGCCAGGCATGCAGACCCTAATATGTTTGTACCTCTAAGATTATCGATATGCAATTATTCGACTGAACTGATATGCACAGAATTTACGAAATTTCCAAATATTGTGACGTACCAATTTTAAATGTTGAAATAAATATTTCCTAAATTATCGACTTTAATAATGCAATAAAGAATACGCCAAGAATAAAATAGTAATGATTTACGTTCATATGTATATTCTGTCTTATTTCTGTAGTTGGAAGGTGAAAATGATAAATCCAGTCATTGTTATGCATATAAGCCCCCTAACCTTAACTTTAAATCTGGTTAGGGCTACTCATTTTCTGCTGTAACCAAAAATTCTTCTTGCTTTACATTTCGAATTATGCGAATTATGCAATAAATTTTTAGAAGTATGCTGCAGATTATGCCACCACCAGGGTCGTTAAATCATTGTAATTAAGTAACCTGCCAGGTAAATGACCATACCTCCCGAAAACCCCGATAACCATGCTCGTGTTCGTTGACTGTCTATTAGCCCGAAATGTTCCGATATTACTCTATTTTTAATGCCGGCCATTTTATGCACAGATTATGCTTTATCAATTAATATTCTACGTATCGCACATACTTCGGAGATAAAATCCGATTTACGTGCAGATTATGCTACGTATCGCCGACATGCGCTAGCCCCAATTCTGGCGATTGTTATGCACACAAGCATCTAAAGTGTTATCGTTATTATTATGGATGAATAAAGCAATGCATCCACATGATTTTGAAGCTTTAGTTAAAATGACATTGTTGAGTTTTCTTTTTTCTTTATTTTAACCTCTTTGGTGCACTGCTTTAGATGATTCCTAAACCAACGCCCATGGGCGTTAATTTGCATAAATGCTGTAAGCAGCTATTTATTGATATCGAACAGGTTAATATATAAAGTAATTTTTACACTTTGTTACATTGTATGTACGTTGTGGGACCTGAATGGACCCTGGCCGGTTGGGGTCCATCGCCAAATTCGGAAAAGGGGGTCGATCGCATCCGTCGCATGCGACTGATCAGTCGCATGTGACGCATGTGATGAATGCGACAGATAGCAGCAATCGGTTAGAAGGAAAATATCAGTAGGATACGACTGATCAGTAGCATCAAAGATATCAGTCGTATCTATCGCATAATGTAAATAGAATCCTACAATTATAAATAAAGGCCGAAAAGGCCCTTTGGGAAAAACAATTCCCGCCCTTGACAAATAAAATAATACATTCGTTAATAAATAATCTGTCCCTAACCCGTAAAGTACATAAAGTGTGTTCGTATATCTTGAATAACCAACCCCGAAATCTCCCTTTCATTAAGTAAACCCGATCTAAAATCTTGTTAACCACTCGCCAAATCTAACACGCCTCTTTCGAACGAAATTAACCCAGAGTGGTTATACGACGTACCCAATTTTGGAGCTACCGACCTGAAGACCTTTTTCCCGTTCACAACGTACAATGTAGGAACTAGAGTTGCTGGTGAAACTAAATAATGATGGTGAAGCTGATGACTATCTAACAGTGATTTACTGTTATATTTAAGTTTCACCGGTTTCACCATCATTCACTAGTATTCGCTAAGTGTTTCACCAGTTTCACCGGCGACTCTAGTAGGAACCTATTACATTAATCAACCCATTTACATCAAATAAAGATAACATATTAAACTAAATTTGCTATTATTAGAGTGGTTTATTTAAGCTTCAGTAATATACTATTAAAGTTCAATATAGTTCAATTAAAAAACAAGATTTGAACTAATCGAAGGTTAGGATAATAGTAAGAGCCATAATAAATCATTTTTCATGTGAAATAGTTGTTCTGAAGAAAAATTTTCATATTAGATTTTCGCGGAATAACGTTCATGAGTGTCAAGAATGTAAATTTTTGACATCCAAGGCATGTTCAAGGCTCAAATAAGCTTTATGAATTAATTATTTTATTTAAAAACAATCTGATTATATATTTTTTTAGTTTTAATCATTTTACTTAGAATTAAAACAGATTATCTTTGGTAATTTTATTATTTAAAAATACCCAAGATGTTCAAATGTTGTCCAAAAACTGTCCCATAGCATTCTTGATGAGAGTTATTCCGCATAAACATGTAAGAACATACAAAACTTACCATGCGAAACTGCCATGAAACTTAAATCTTTAAATATTGTTATGAAATTATATTATATAGTTATCATTCTAAAAAATTTCACTAGCCAATCAAATTTCAAGATCTGGCGTAACAAAATCATTCATTTTATAGAACTAACGGGTATTTTACCTGGTAAATTACCGAAAATCTTCCGCAGTTGTGTGGTAACTTTTACTAATGCAGTAATGGTAAACTACCATTACAACCCTGGCCCTAATCATCGAAGCGTTCTTCCTATCAAATTTTTTTAAATGATTTTGACTGGTATTACTAGTCTCAAATAATCAACTAGAACAGCCTTGTTTCCTAATAAGTAATTAAGAAAAATACAGATCTCGATGATAATTTCCTTGTAGATTTAAGGTTTTCTGTAACACACGGGGAATAACGATAATGATATCAATTTTTAATATTCATGTGCAGATCTGCATAAAATTATAGTTTATTTATTTATCAAGAAAGGATTATTCATGTTATAAATATAAAATTATTTTGTTGGACTTAAGATTCTCGGGAAATATTATCAATATGAATTCACAAATTAAATGGAGCAATAATGATAAGTCCGAACATTTAGAGGTAAAAGCTGATGGCCTCGTGATTAATTGTAAAGGTGAGTTCATTGGCATTTTTGAGTTGAACTATAGTAAAATATTTTCGCAAATTTATTAAAGATATTAAATATGCCAATATAGATAATACTACAGACGAAGTCAAATCCAAAAATTTAGTTGCTTCTGCAATACGAACAAACATCCCAATTCCTCAAAAATGTGAATTATTTTATTTTGAAGTTACCATAAAGGATAAAGGAAAAAATGGGTATAAAAAATGTGCTTTCTTATAGAGTACTACTATGTAATTTGCAATTTCTGACCTTATTTATTTCCATAGAATTATTGGAATTGGATTTTGTAAATAAACTAAGTACAAGAAGTACGTGAGATAAAAATTTGGGCTAGGGCCCTAATATTAGAGGCTATAGAAACAAATTAAGCGTGTATTATATGTAAAGTTTTAATGCAAGCCGATTTAAACACTTGTTTTTGAGTATTTTCGCTTTTTTCTTCTTTCGTAGCGAAGCATGACTTAATTATTTCTATATAAAAAATATGGTTTAAAATAAATTGTAACTAATAACGGCAATATGTCAGTGCCAATACCTAGAAAAATTGTCCGGCATGTGCCAGGCATGCAGACCCTAATATGTTTGTACCTCTAAGATTATCGATATGCAATTATTCGACTGAACTGATATGCACAGAATTTACGAAATTTCCAAATATTGTGACGTACCAATTTTAAATGTTGAAATAAATATTTCCTAAATTATCGACTTTAATAATGCAATAAAGAATACGCCAAGAATAAAATAGTAATGATTTACGTTCATATGTATATTCTGTCTTATTTCTGTAGTTGGAAGGTGAAAATGATAAATCCAGTCATTGTTATGCATATAAGCCCCCTAACCTTAACTTTAAATCTGGTTAGGGCTACTCATTTTCTGCTGTAACCAAAAATTCTTCTTGCTTTACATTTCGAATTATGCGAATTATGCAATAAATTTTTAGAAGTATGCTGCAGATTATGCCACCACCAGGGTCGTTAAATCATTGTAATTAAGTAACCTGCCAGGTAAATGACCATACCTCCCGAAAACCCCGATAACCATGCTCGTGTTCGTTGACTGTCTATTAGCCCGAAATGTTCCGATATTACTCTATTTTTAATGCCGGCCATTTTATGCACAGATTATGCTTTATCAATTAATATTCTACGTATCGCACATACTTCGGAGATAAAATCCGATTTACGTGCAGATTATGCTACGTATCGCCGACATGCGCTAGCCCCAATTCTGGCGATTGTTATGCACACAAGCATCTAAAGTGTTATCGTTATTATTATGGATGAATAAAGCAATGCATCCACATGATTTTGAAGCTTTAGTTAAAATGACATTGTTGAGTTTTCTTTTTTCTTTATTTTAACCTCTTTGGTGCACTGCTTTAGATGATTCCTAAACCAACGCCCATGGGCGTTAATTTGCATAAATGCTGTAAGCAGCTATTTATTGATATCGAACAGGTTAATATATAAAGTAATTTTTACACTTTGTTACATTGTATGTACGTTGTGGGACCTGAATGGACCCTGGCCGGTTGGGGTCCATCGCCAAATTCGGAAAAGGGGGTCGATCGCATCCGTCGCATGCGACTGATCAGTCGCATGTGACGCATGTGATGAATGCGACAGATAGCAGCAATCGGTTAGAAGGAAAATATCAGTAGGATACGACTGATCAGTAGCATCAAAGATATCAGTCGTATCTATCGCATAATGTAAATAGAATCCTACAATTATAAATAAAGGCCGAAAAGGCCCTTTGGGAAAAACAATTCCCGCCCTTGACAAATAAAATAATACATTCGTTAATAAATAATCTGTCCCTAACCCGTAAAGTACATAAAGTGTGTTCGTATATCTTGAATAACCAACCCCGAAATCTCCCTTTCATTAAGTAAACCCGATCTAAAATCTTGTTAACCACTCGCCAAATCTAACACGCCTCTTTCGAACGAAATTAACCCAGAGTGGTTATACGACGTACCCAATTTTGGAGCTACCGACCTGACGATCTTTCGCCGTTCACAACGTGCATTTTTTTATTGTGTTTAATTTTTATTTATTTTTATTATCCATTTTTTATTAATTATGTAAATTTTTTATTATTTATTTGTATTGCGCATTTTTTATTTATACGCTTTTTTTTTTTTTGAAGCATTAAAGCATTTTTTCTAATACAGCTAAATTTTATTATAAAGAATTTTATAAATTTTGATTTCTTTTATGTAAAAGTTTGTAAAAGAACTTAATAATATAATTAATATTATTGCTTGAGTTATACAATTTATCGTTTGGCATATAATTTTAAATTTTTAAAAAATTCACCGATTTATAAATGACCTAGTTCATTCAAAACTTCAAGAATGACCTAAATCATGAAACGACTCAGAACATATGCACAAATCGGATTTTTTTGAATGATCATCGCCAATAAGATCACTAGATCAGGTATAGCGCGAAAATCACGCTTTTTTATAAAACAGACGATAACTAAAAATTTTGACTATGAAGCGACTTTCTGCGCTCTAATGAAACAATTTCCTCGTGAAATTTTGGTATAGAACATGTATATTGTAATCTACTCTAACCCTAACATGAGGTTTTAGTCTTTAAACATTGCGCATATTAAAGTTGGTTTGATTATTCGATTGGCGCATATACGACGATCTTTCATGGTCTCACTGGTGTAGCTGCCTTTGAAGGGTTTTCCATTTTGAGAAAATGGCGATTATTTATATGAAGCTGCGAAATGTAGAATTTGGGTAAGGTAGTATAAACCGGATTATTCGGTCATGATTAAACGATGCTAAATATTTTCATGAACTGCTGTTCCGTTTTCAATAATTTTGTTTTAAATGAATGCTAAAAACGTTAGCATTCATTTAAATCCAAAATTATCAAAACGGATTAGTCATAATCGAAATACTGGAGCATCACAGTGAAAGATCAGCCACCGTGTTATGATAATATTTTGTGTATTTCTGATCTATCTTTAAATGAATCATGCATTTGTTTATAACCATTCAAAAAAAAGATACGGAAAAAATTTGTTGTAAATATTTTTCCGGATCTTTTTTGACCACTGTATTTCTCCTTATTCGCGTTTATTTGGTATTATACAACGATTATTTTTATTTACTACAATAGTAAACTATTTACTCCGCTTACTTTCGATAATTGTATCGCGTAATTACTGCTTATTTATTAGGGCTGTTGACGGCTTGCATGGCTTTTAAAAACCATGATTTAAGCAATGGTTCCAATGATTATTGCTGGAAATGTGACACCACTCAAAATCAATTTAAGTGTCTGAACCCGATCACTAGATATAACTATTTCGCATTAGAGTCTCTAAATCAGGCCTTATATTTATCCGTTCCTGGTTTAGTGCGGAAATGTCACGCAGCTACTTATTTTAAAACTTATTTATTATTGTTAAAATAAAAATTTTCAAATATAGTAAAAGTTTAAAGTTAATAATATGAGAATAAGGAGTAAATTTGAAGAAAAAAATATACAAGCATGATCAAAAGAAAAATGTGTGCCCATTCCTATAAAATCCTTATATAAAATGACCCAATTTATTAACGCAATTTAATCCCCCGGGAAGAGTTAGAATTATTGCAAAAAAATAGTGAAGTAGAATATAGATTCTAAATAAAGACTTGAAGTAATTTCTGCTAGAGAAATATCCTATCTTTTATTATGAAGGAGATTTGACCCTGTTGGTATTGTTCTATCTTATTGTGCTGGGTTCTGCCTTTTGTTATGGAGGGGATTTGATCCTGTTGGTACCTTTCTATCTTCTTGTGCTAGATCTTGTCTTTTATTATGAAGGGGATTTGGTCCTGTTGGTACTTTTCTATCTTCTTGTGCTAGATCTTGTCTTTTATTATGGAGGGGATTTGGCCCTGTTGGTACTGTTCTATCTTCTTGTGCTGGGTCCTGCCTTTTATCATGGAAGAGATTTCCAGGATATGTTTGAGCAATAACAATAAGTGTCAAAAATATTGTGAGAGCTAATGTTAGTTTCATGATAAATGAGCCGTTTGGTATTTTATGAAAGTTTTGATACTAAGTAAAAATAATGAGTATTTAACAAGATGGCATCTTTATATATACATAATTATATGCTAAAGTTGGAAGCATGTTTGGACTTCCAAAACTTCTAATTCAAAATTATTTGATGTAATTCGTCTGACAAAAAAAAAAAAAAACGTCGGAAAATCTATAAATTTTGCTTCCATAAATAATTTGTGTTAAGTAGATGATCAAACAGGGATGCTTGCATTACGATGCTAACTTTGAAAAGATTTATTTTACAGCTAGGATGAACAGATCGCCATTAAGTCTATAGTCAAGAAATGGCATATCGACTATAGTATTATTTCTATTTTTTCTAACTTATTTAATTCGTACTTAATAACAGTTCAAAGTTTATAGAACTAGTCAGAATTATCAGATAACTAATTTTCTTCAAGAACACTTAAAAATTCTATCTCTGATTGGACGAAATGAACTACATCAGACTATCAGATATTATTAAAATTTTCAAGTACAATACGACATTTATATTAAATATCAAAATGTATCTTTACAGTTAGTATTAAAATGTTGCAAAGATTTTTTTATTAGGACACAGAAGGTAGTTTCATAGGCAAAATTTCCAGTTATTAGAGAATTTTTAAACTTTGTCTTTTTTCGCTACACCCAGTGTTGGTTTGACCAGACTAATTTAATCGGTCCATTCTAAGGATTATATTGGTCAAATTGGTAAAATGATAGACTAAAATATAATTTATAATATAATTTATATATTATATTTATATAACAAACTTGACCAATTTGACCAACAAAATTTTGGTTGATCACTAATATTGGAAACTGTGCAAAATCCCAATGCACATAATCCCAAAATCCTGAAATTACAAAAATTTAAATGCCAAAAGGCAAAATATTAGGGCTATTAGTCAGGATTTTGGATTTTTGAAATTGTGAGCATTGGTATTTTGTACTAAAAGCATACTTAATCAATGGTCCAATCAAAAACTGAATTGCAAATCAATTAGCTCACCCTAACCCTATTTTACAGCCGTTTTAACGGTGCAGATCACCATTTCAAGGGAATCCATTATACAGTAGTTCCCAGATTTACATAAGTTTCCAATACGCGCACTAATCATATCCAATTTTTATTGAAATCTTTTTAAAAACAGCTATGATATTCAATATAAAAAATATTTTTACGCTAAATTTTTTTTTAGATTGTATCACGCGCGTCTCAGCCTGATATGCTAACTAAAAACGTTAAGAATTGGGTTCTACATACAAAAACGCTTTTAATCCTAATTTAAACGCCCAAATTAAACCTGTATTTAACCAAATAGTTCATTTACTCAAATACAATGTAGTATTGCACAGAACATCTAAAAACCTCAATAATTTTATATAAAATAAAAATCAAATAACTTAGCAATAGTATTTTCTCTGCACCGTATATGCTAAGTTACGCATCATTTTTAAATTCTGTCATCTATGTCATTCTTTAATCGAAAAAAGACATGTCATTTTTTATTGGTATAAACTTTGCAAAAAAACCGTTAGAAATATTTATTATACATATACATTTAACCGAAAATATTCAATTTTATGCTAGATATATTAAATTTTACTCATAGATCTTAAAATGTTTGCATGGTCCATTGCCCACATAAAACGCGGACCGTAGATATTTCATACCGTATTGTGCCTCTGAATGTACTGTATTGTACTCCTATTTAGCTATATTATGTATTAGTACAGTACACTTGTTTTATATAAAGTGTACTGTATAGTATTAAATAAAAAAATTATAAAAAATAATACAGTATAGTACTTTAAACATTTTGTTTGAACTCACATTGCATAAATTCCTTCACAATCATTACATATAAATAAACATATTAGGCATTACACAATATTAATGTATTTATATTACCAATTATATATAAATTATTTTTTTGGATATTAAGGTGAGGTTATGCCATCTAGTCTTTATTAGTATATTTGTTATAACTAGTACAATTCTATTTATACATTTCTATTACTATATATCTATTCAGCATAGGACTCAAACATATTTATCTGTAACCTAAACCTATCAAAGTTTTGTATTGTGTCTTACTCACACCTAAACTGGATTTTTGTTTTACTACCAATTATATTAGATCACTTACATATTCTCCTCATGTCTTACAACCTATTTTTAACAACTTCTAAATTGATCCATCAGGTTATTTGTTTTTTTTGAGTTATCATCTTTGGTTTATCTAAAGTAAGAACCCTATGAACTGAACTGAACTGAACTGAACTTTTAGGTAATTTCAAGTTTGGTTCTATTTTTGAACCAAACTTGGATTTGAATTTTTTTTAAATCTATGTTCAGTCTAGGTTTGATTTCAAACCTTTTAAGCAAGTTCAGTTCAATTTGAAGTTCAGTTTAAAGTTTATAAACATGTTTAGGTTCAAATATTTATAATATTAAATTTTATTTAAAAATAACATGTAAGATTTTTGCTAATTAAATAATCTTTTGGAACTAGTTCCAAAGAGCTATTTAGTTAGCAAAATCTTATATAAGTACTATAAAATTAAAATTTAAAAACAAATACAATTACATTTCTATATAAGAATCTTTTATTATAAACATATTATAAGCATATTACCAATTATAAGTGCATTTATTTGTTAAGCCAACTACTATTAAATATATAAAAATAATTTTTTATTATAAACACATAAATATATGTTCTATATAAGAACATTTTTTGTAGGTCTTGATGGTGTGATTATATGAGAGTATAACTATATAAAAATATATATTTAGTTTCCAACTTTAATTTAGAACTTATTAGATCAAATAAAAATAAATGTAATAGAATCTTATATTATAGGCTGATAAATAACTTATTCTAATTTTTTTTTTTTTGGTATTAAGGTCTTCAATTATATTAAATAGATGTTAATAATTAATAATCTAGACAAAAAACATATTATGAAGCTCTATATTATCAATATCAATCAATGTTAGATCTTTAGAATTCCATACAATATTTTTTAAATTAGATTAACTTAAAATTAATAATAATAATTCAATAAAATAAAATAAAAAAAGGAAGAACTAATTAGGGGTCTGAAGTGCCAAACATGATACTATTAAAACATAATGTCTGTACTAAATATTATATTTTAATAATATTGTGTCTGCACTTTAGAACCCTAAAGCTAACCTTTCTAAACACATCCTTAATAGTACTATATCTACTTTGTGTCTTCTTTTTTTTTTATTAAATTCTTCTGTTATAATATACTGAGTCTAGTGTGCACTTTCCAAGTAACATCATAGTGGCCTGATGGTGCCTTTCTTTCTACAAAAAAACTTATTATGTTGACATTTTAATACTGTACATTTAGCTGTTTTTTTTCTTTTATCATACAACTTTTCTAAAAAAATTCTATACCTTACTTCTATTACCTTGCTTGCTAGTTGTACTACAATTATTGTCAACATTATTATCATAGTTATTACTATAATCATTATCATAGCAGTTGCTATAGTTATTATCATAGTCATTATTATGATTATTACTATGACTGTTGTTATAATCATTATTATAATTATTATCATGAACATTACTATAGTCATTATATGAAATATTTGATATAACTTCTTCTAATTTCATAGATATAAAACTTATTACTTATTGGCCAATTTTTTTTTATTTAATCTAATTCAATTCAAGATAATTACTTGTAAAAACTTCTCTAAAAATAATTGCTTTTTAAATTATTTTTTTTCTTTTAAAGTGGTAATTTTGTCTGCATATCTTTTATTAAATAATATATAATTACATGTAATATACATAGTACATCAATAAAAGTACAACTAGTCACACATATAATTTTATTTATTATCTAATTAAGAATTCTGCCTACAGGTTACCCACTAGATGCCATACCTGAGACTCATCTGTGAGTCCCCTATTTAAACTTTCTGATTTTTAATACTATTTATGTATATATTTGCAATACTTACATTACTATTGTAGTGATATTTGGATTAGGACTATCTTAGTTTCTATTTATATCAAAGTACCACCTCATTGGATGTTACTAAGTATCCATATTCC